>JACDOX010000014.1:1024529-1109529 GCA_014549065.1 Cardinalis cardinalis
AGGAGAGGAGAGGAGAGGAGAGGAGAGGAGAGGAGAGGAGAGGAGAGGAGAGAGATAGCAAAGATTATCAGACAGAGGAAGAACTGTTAGGCACTATCCATAATAACATGAAAAGCTGTATTTAGGAGAAATTAAAGCAAAGCAAATAGAGGATGAATACTTGAAAGAAGACCCAAAACAGCTTTATGGCAGAGAAAGAGAAACTMTGTGACATTTTTCTGTCCCAATGTCCATCTCCTTCATAATGTTCTGCTTCTCCTTGCTGGAATGGGTTGTGATTGGAGAATGGTTGGAAACAATGGCAGTAAATGAATTAGTCATGAAGGTATTTCTGTGTCTAATTCTTGTGAAATCAGTGAAAGTTAAATTCTAGAAGTAACTTTAAATTCAGGGCCCTGGYCCCTGTCCAGGTTGGTTTAGCTCAGAATGGGTCTGTTCCCTTCCAAATTGTGCCCATTTTGAACAATTGCTATTGTTGCATATTTTTTCCTTACTGTGTCAATATTTGTTCTAGCTTATGGCCCTTTAAAACCATGCTCCAGAAGACACAGGCTTTTTTTTATGCCTTCTCTAGTCCTAACATGCTTTTCTTTCCAGTCTTTGAATGGGAACTGCAAGGATGGGTTCTCCAGGTATTATCCTTCTTGGAGAAAAATATGACCTAGTCTATTTGCTGTATAAGTGCTGAGCAGAAATGTTTTATAGACCCYTTAATAATACAGTTTTTTTGCATGGGTATCTGTATTCTGTGGATTTTTCAGCTGTTCATTTCTTTGGTATTAAATGATACTCTTTTTAAAAGTTTTTTTCCAGAAGTTTTTTTTCCAGTTGTTTAATCTTTGGAAAAAAATATTAACAATACTTAAACTTGCAGTAGGTCCTATTTAAAAGCATTTGGAATTAACTGCCTGTCAATTGTTCACTGAAAAAGGAAAAAGTGACCCTAGAAGAAGAATATATTAAGGGAGTGAATAAAAAATTTCTCCTTCTCATYGTCATTTCATTTTCTTTACCATTTGGCATTCACTGCACTTGGAAATTCCTCCAAGTCTTTGTGTTCCTGAGCTTTGAGATTTCAGAAAACTGTCCCATGGCCCCCAGTCCCTGCCAAGATTGCTACTTTCATACTCCTTTTCCTGTGGATTACAAAACAGGATATTATTATAAAAACAAACAGAAATTGCTGTTCACTGCTGCTAATCTTGAAGAGAACCATAGGGGAATGAAAGCTGTGCAGTTCTTCCTTTTTTAAGTGGCTCAGGCCAGGGATGACTCCTGTTCTGCTGCTGTCAGGTAAAGATCAAACACTTTTCATTGCCAATTACCAAAGGTCACAGTAGATAACTCTGCAGTTTTCTGTCCTTCCTTTGAAATTTTTAGTTATTGAGAGATGAATTTAAGTTTTCTTAATGTTTTTTTTCAGTTTTTAAATTTCCCAGTGTGTTTCATGATAAAGATGGGATCACTTATAAGCCAAAGGCAGTTTATAACAGAAAGCTAACTGYAGATATTTCTCTGCTCTGTGCATGGCTGCAGGTGTTTCAGCACTGGGCTGCTCTATGCTGTTGTCTTGCTGTTTCCCTGAGGGTGATGTAGAAGGTGTTAAAAGACCTGTATTTGGCCCTTCTGCAGCTATGAACAAGGAATACYCTATTTGCTTAATTTAAAATAAGGAAAATATGGTGCCACAAAGCAGAAGCCATGTGTTGGTTGTGCAGGTCAGGAATGGGAGTCCAAGGCAGTATCTGGAGAAGAGACAGATCTCAGAACAAGTCACCTGTCTTTTTTCCCCCAATTTATTTACTCTCTTCCTCACAGTATCTGATCCCATTAGGAAAGGATATTTTCTCCACAGCTCTWTTGCAGGATTCAGAAGTGGGAACCATAGTTTTGACAGAGGGAAAGTGGGATTGATGCAGTTTTGGTGCAGATATTTCAGGAAGGGTTGGGCTGAGCTGGGAATAGAGGTTGGGACTTTTGCTTTATTAGCTCTAACATGCAGCTCCAAATTAAACTCTTCTTTTGACCATCCTGTCTTGGGGCATGAGGATGATGTGCTAAACTRTTAGTAGAGTACAAAGACCTCAGCCATACTCCTTAGGCTTCCCCCATATGCCAAAGCAGATTCTTTACCTTTGGTGAGGGCACATTCACCATGTGGCCATGCCATGAAGTCAGCGAGGRTGCTGTCAAGGATGACATCAGGTCAGACCCCAAACAGCATCATGGATTATGTTTGAGGCCTCTTGACTACTGGCTGCTTGTTTCCAAACCTGAATTAGCCCCATTCTCCCTTTCCATCCAGTAATAAACAAACCTGGTTTCAGTTCCAAGATGAGCTCCATGGAGCTTCATTGACCGGCTCCAGGCAGTCCCCTGGAGCCACGTGAGACATCCTGAGGTGTCCCCAGAGGGAACAAGTCTCCTACCAGCCCTGTTCCAGGCACAAGGAGCTCAAGGGATCTTGGATTGTCTTTGGCCTGAAAGCAGCAAAGCCTACACCTGCATTCCTGCATGGTGGCACTCCCTTCATTGAAAGGCTGGAAAGCAAACTGGGCTTGGAAAAAACAAACAAACCCAGAACCCGGGAGCTCTGGGGTGTGTGTTCTTGGGAGAGTCACTCAGGGTGTGGGTAATGAGCAAGTGGGTGCCTGAGGGCTTTCAGCAATGGGATCAGCTGTCTGATAACACTGCCCTGGTTCCCAGGCTCAGGCAGGAGATGCACTCTGGTGGATGTAGAAATTGGCAGATGGATCATTCAATGGGTTTATTAATGTTCAGGACTGCTCTCCTCTCAAAATACGTGATATATTTTGGCTTGTGTGGTGGCTCTCAGTTTCTAGGCTTTACATGCTTTATTTATTAACTTCAGAGCTCCTTTGGACACTGGGMAAGAACAGTAATAGAAAATGAGGAAACTTCCCTGATCTTCTTTTGTCATTTCCAAAAGAGACAATACAACCCTAATGAAAGTAAAACTCAAAKACAGGTTTCTAACTAATGCAGAATGCCTTGGACAAATCAATATCCCAATTTCTAACATTTTTTTCCTCCWGTGAACAAACAGGAGTTTTAGATTGTCTCTTCATCATTAGGATGCATTGAAATGGCCACACTCTGATAAAAGAAAAAAAAATTATGGAAATTAAGCCTTGGAAAACAGATGAAAATCAAGTGTTACTTGGCAACAAAACTTACCTGAGAAAAGTAGGGAGCTCAAATGAGACAAATAAATATAAGTCCAGGACCAGGTCAAATTAAGACTCCTACTAAATGTGTCATGTGACTAAAACCATATCTGAGAATTGCAGTTACTAGGAGAAAAAAGCAGTTTGTGTTGGTAGAATATAATATTTTACATTATTGACAAACACCTAGCAATTTGGCATGATACTTACATTTTACAATGCTTTAAGATCACAGTAATATTTTAGCCAAAAGTGCTTGAAACTGCTGCTAGAATTTTTCATCRGCTTAACATACCGTAGACACTGTTAAAATGTCATTCTAAGCCCATTTTCTGACTTTTCCCTATAAAAGGATTAACTTGTCTTTAGAATGTTAAAAAATGCTTAAATTACTTGATATTAGATAAGAAGGTTTAGCTCAGGCTCAGGAAAAGTTGGAGAATTTATTAGGAAAATATGTATAGGTTGTYTTTTGCTCCGTGGGTGTAAGTTGGGCTCTGCACAGAAAGGATCCTGCTGATGCAGGGCAACTGGAGTGAGGGTCATCTGCAGTCCACTTGCCAGGTATCTGACATTACAACCAGGTGAAAACTGACTCAAATGCCAGAGCAGAGAGCCCTAGTACAAATGAAAGTCCCAGTATCTGCTTTGGCTGGAGTCCAGGTGAAGGGGACACGAAACATTCATGCATGTGAATGACATGGCATTGCCATTTACTCTCTGTGTCTCTGAGACTGACTCTGCCTGTTAGTTGATACATGGCCCAAACTGATGGRTAGGGCAATCTGCATTTCAGTTTTGGGCGCTCTGGGACCAATGACAAATCCCAAGGATCTGGGTGTGATACCCAGAGGACCCTGTACACACAGAATCTTGTTTCTTTTTCCACCAAGTCATGTTGTTTCATGGCTCTCCCTCACCCTTGAATGCCATTGTCTTCCTAATTATAAATTGGATTTTTTTTCCTTTGAGACACAACTGAGGAAGTCTTTAATCATCCACTGCTTGTCTCCTGGCAGAAAGCTGCCCCTGGAGGCAGACTGGTGAACAATGGCAGCCTGATTTTTTGGATCATTGGTTGGACCATCTTGTGGGATGAAAGGCACATCATGGCCACAGCTGGTCTCCTGTTTCTGATGGTTCTTAGGTGTGTTGTGTTTCCCAGTTCTGTTCAGCTTTAACAGGGAGCCAAGGAAGCAAGCAGCCATGCAATTACTGCATCCAATTTCAGACCTCCATTTGCTATCATCCCAACAGGGCAGGGCCATCTGTGTCTGCATGCTGCAGGAAAGGCTCTGTACTATCTGTCTGCAACAGGCTTCTAGGAAGGACAAACTGGGAAAACTCACCCTACATTTGCCCAGATAGATCCGAGGGAGATGAGCTGCAGGCTTCTCCCCATGAGTACGATGGGCAGACACAGTTTGTTTGGCTCTCTTTGAATTCTGGCCTTTTTTTTTTTCTTCCTTAGTGGGATTAGCAGTCAACAGGTTTGCAAATGTGGCATTTGGCTCTCCCCTGCTGGGTTGCACCGCATGCCCACCACCCCTAAGTGTAAGGAGCATTTTTGTACCCTTGGTCTAACCAGCTGCCAGGTTGGCAAAATTATTTATGGGGCTCAGCCCTGCATCCTGACTTTGTGATAGAGGAGGACTGTCAACTCTCCTGCTTCTTTCCCCTTGCCCTCCCCAGCTCATGTGAAGCAGATGAGCTCTGTGCCAGTGCTGAGACCAAAGATCACAAGTGACTAAACATGGGGTCTTGCACACTTTACAGCTCCTTCAAGAAACCAGGAATAAATGGCTCTTACCAAGGAAATTCTTGCTGTCAAAGGCAAGAACAGTCTCTTAGCTGAAGTCTGCAGTTTGCACATCAGCAAGGGTTTAGGTGTGACCAGGTAATTACTCCTTAAACCCAAGGCCTTAGCTGTGCCCAGAAGCAATCAGTCCTGTGTGTTATTTACCACTTCCTCCTTGACTGCCCTTTCATTTCAAGCTTGCTTTGCAACAGCCTGATTGATTTATCCAGTTCATGCCATTCTCTTAACGTAGGCCCTGGATTAAAAATAAACCCTGTAAATTGCTGCTACATATTTACTGACCATTGTGCAGCACGGCACCTCCTGCTTGCTCAGAAAAAAATGCTTCCTCCTCCTCTCAGTGTTGTTAGCTGGAAAAGACAGATAACTTCCTGCACTGAAATATAAATGGTAGAGTTGCTTATTAAGCTGGACCTTGGTTAGCAACACCAACCTGGCAAGAATGAATCAGTAGGTGAGTGCAGCACTGCAAAAACCCTGAGGATTCTCCCACCCTGAAAGAGTCATTAAAAACATTACAGAGAAAGGAAGGGTATGCCAAGTTTAAGATTAACTGCAGTTATGACTGTGAAAATCGTACTGGGAACACTCCTACGGGCAGGCTTCACTATGAAAAGAGGGCATTATCTCCCCTTGGCACCAACRTGCATGTCCAAGTGATAATTCTCTGCAGGGCTCACGTCAACACAGGGAGCACAGTGCCTTGCTGCAAAAGGGCAAATAACCCTCAAAAAGCAGAAAGGATCTCTCAGAAGYGAGCAGCACTGAATCAAAAAAGTCAACGGTATCTATGGAAAGGACGTGACAAAAGATCCTCYTAAGGCAAGTGAAGGGAACAGGTTTTAAGGAAGGGAACAAACTCTRAGAAATGAAAAAATAAGGGTTAAATGGCAGTTCCACCAGGGCTTGTTCTGTGAAAAACAGGATCTTGTGTGTGACTCATCTTGCCCGTCCTATGGCATTTCTCACACACCCATATAGATAACCAGACTCTCAGAAGTGCTTGGAGACAAATTTCAAGTGCAAAACATGCAAATATCTCAAAAGACCTCAATTTCTGAAATTCTTTAGAGGCCAGATACCTCCTGCAAGGCTGGGGCAGGGCTGAAACTTTCCATCTTTCTGGTGAGATTTGAGCTAGTGGTTGATGCCAGGAGGAGGGGTAGCAGGGGTGGCAGAAGGCCCAGCTTGAAGAGAGATAACAATCAGTTGGAAGTACATTTTAAAAGATAGCATCAACCTTTTTCTTAGAAACATCTTGTTGGCTTATTTTTACTCGGGAGAATACAGAGCCAAGGAAACAAAGTCTTCTGGTTTCAGTTGTTKAAATAATCAGGGCCCATGACTGAATGAAATAGCAGAACAAGGATGACGATAGCAAAATGCACCCATGCAGCAGCTCCCAGCCACGGGAGGTGAGCTGAGGGCAGCAGCCACCCTCCAACAGCCTGGTTGGCTCCTCTGGGAAAAGCCCTGCAGCCTTCTTCTCTTGCACCTTTCTTCTCTTGCACCTTTCTTCTTTTCAGATTTTTCCCTGATAGACAGGTGTGACCCCACTCTAGGGGCAGGCAAAAGGAAGGAGCTCAGCGCCCAAAATTTCCCCTTCTTTGACTCAGAAAGAGCCCACTGAGTCAATTTGGTGCCTAAACCCAAGCTCTTTTTCTGGTGACTCCACCTTAAAGTACCACCCAGCACAGCCAAGAATGGGAGAGATTCAGCTAGTGTCAGACAATTTTCAGATAGTATAACATTAATCTTCTCTTTTATCAACACATGCCCACATTTCTGGTCTCAAACACAGCTCAGCCTGGGAAAAGGGGCTGTGCACATGTCCCAGGGATTTTTGGCGGCTGTAGAAGCTCCTTAGAGACCAGAAGTACCATTTAGCCTAGAAATAGTTTTGCTGGACTCTGAGCATTGCTGGACTAAATGTCCCTCAGCAAATTTGCACCATAACTTTCAAAGGACAACAAAGCATATCCTAAACTTGGAAGAGAGTTGTTTTATGCATTCTCAGAACAAGACAGTTTGACAAAACTCAAAGGAAGTTTTCCACAGCTAGTGCAAAACATAAGTAAATGTATGCCTGCTAACAAAGAATGAAAAAGCCACGCAGACAGGCACATTTTTTTATATTCAGTAAAATTCTATAAAAAATTATATCTGTATTGCTACCTGACTTCTGTTTTTCTGTTACAGGGAGTCACATATCAAAGCTAGGTAAATGAGAAATGGCAAGAGAATAACTGCTCTGTTAATGTGAAAGCAAAATGGTTAACTATGTTACTGGATATTTTTAAGAACTCAGATTTCATTAAAGAAACATTCAAAGGCAAAATAAAGCATCAGTCATCAAATGTTTGTGGATAAATGTACCAGCTTATTGCATCGAGCAATGAAATGGGGTTTTGGGGAGAAAAATTTGCAAGTGAGTAATGGCTTCTTTAACACTAATGTGGCTTAATTCTGAATTAAATCCTTGTCCTGCAAACAGAGGCTGTCATAGAGATCAGTATTACTTCATCTCCTTTTTTTCCCTTCATTTAATGTCATTACAGAAAGCCCAGTACTCCAGAAACATTTGCTGCTACCCAGTATGTATATATTAACAATAACCACTTTATGCTCTTTGAAAGAATGGCCAGCATGCCTAGAAAGTACATTGAAATATAAATTAGAGAAATTTCAAAATAATCAATTGGAACTAACAAAAGAGCAGTACAGTTAAAACAGCTTAGAACTGRAGACTTGGTTTTGGAAATGGCTGAAATCTCCTCTGAGAGAAAATGTTTTAGATTTTAATGATGATTTGGATATATATAAAAATTGCTTTTTTTTTTTTCCTGTGGACTCAAAAAGAAAGAAAAAACCCTCTACATTTAAAAGTAGACTGCATTAATTGCATAACAATTGTACCTTGTGGGCCATGACAACCAAAGTATTGGAGTATAAACAGGACAGCTGAAGTTGTGATGGTTCAGTTTCCTCCACAGTATGTCTGGGTCTCATGATTTCATGTATTCTGTAGTAATTCCAGGGAAAAGGTAGCACTTGCTGAGCTGGGTGCTGAACAGACCCACATGGACAGTCATCTTCCAGTTTAGGCACTTAGAAAGCCAAAGYGGCTGAGATTTCACCCAAAATCTGTGGCACAGTGCAGGAGTGGAACTGCAAACCCTTGGTTCCCTCACTGAGTTCCTGTGCCCAGTGTCACTGTGGTGGCTTTGGGACAGCACAAATAACAAATAGCACTGAGCACCATTTTCTAAACCATGCAGGGTTTAGGCCATTGAAAGGCCTGTCCCAAAGCAAACTGCTTTTTAACATTGCTCAATGGCTTGTTATAAACAGCTGAGAGTGTATCCTGGCTGTTTTGCCTGTGAATTTCCTGGTTTTGTTGTAAGAAAAGTGCTGGTGATAGATAAATTTCTATGCATCTGACAGTGAGTATTTTTAATTTTTCCTCCATCACTGGTTTAAAGATTTCTTGTCAACAAGTGACCTTGCTTTCTGGAGAGTATTAGAGAGTATTTTCTGAGCAATACTGAAAGAGAAAGAACATGGACTGGAAAAGAGGATGAGAAACACTGCTGCATGCATCCCTCACTGGTAGGAATCAGCAATTATTTGTGGCCAAGAGATCTGCAGGATTCAGTAAACAAAAAAACAAACATCCAGAGAGTTTGGATTTGCTGGAGGAGCTGAAGAACCACTTTAAAATAGTCTGGAACAAGTTGCTTGGACTGATTGGAGTGTGACTAACCACTAACCTCAATTTCACAGCAGCACCACAGGGAAGTAGAAATATTTAAAAAATCAGTCAGCCAGTCCATTTTCATCTTTTTACCTGAAAACTATTAGTTTTTTCAGTCCTATACCAGCCTTTTCTCTTCTCTTTTCAAGTTACTATTGAAAAAAATTGGGGAAAAATAAAGAGGAGGAGAGAAAGAGGAAGCCTTGGTGATTCAAGTCTTTCACAATTTTAATAATATGTGTTTCAAATAAAACTTTAAGGTTTTCCTCCARTGAAAAAATTGTTTAAATGATCAGAACCTTCTCTGGGAAGCAGACGATATTTTGCTATATTATCAGCAATGAGAGAACACTCTGTGTTCCCTGACTCAAGGATTTCTTTGAATACTCAGTCTTAGAATCATTAAGTTTGGAAAAAGTCTTCTAGTCAAGGGCTTCATAAGCAGAGCCCATGTGGCCTTCATCCCTAGGGAAGTGTTGATAATCCCCATCCACTCAAAGACTCTTCCCCACCTTTTTTCC
Organism: Cardinalis cardinalis; assembly: GCA_014549065.1. Classification (NCBI taxonomy): domain Eukaryota; kingdom Metazoa; phylum Chordata; class Aves; order Passeriformes; family Cardinalidae; genus Cardinalis; species Cardinalis cardinalis. The sequence continues at coordinate 1,033,812 of JACDOX010000014.1, forward strand.
CCCAGGTTCAGTGCTCCACACTATGGATGATAACCCAAGCACACCCTCAGCACAACACTTTGGCCTTTCAGCAGAACACTCAAGTGAATTGTTCCCTGCTTGCTCTTGCAAATGCCAAAAGAATTCACCTTACTTTCTCCATGAGGAATTAGAAATTACCTCATGAGGGAGGTTATAATCCACTGCCAAGTGAGAGAGTCAAGATTACCAGAGTAACCTGATTGATCTCTGTGTGAGGTTTTTTAATGAAGCTCTGGTTGTTTTCCACTGCAACAAGCTGYAAAGCAAGGTAACTTGTGGGGTGCTCTGAGGGAAAAGTTAGTGCAAGGACCACTCTGTTCAGGACTGTGCCTCCCAAATTAGAGACATGCTGGCATGCTGAAGGAAGGACAATTGATCAGCCAAACAAACAGCAAGGACACACAGACACAATTTCCAGTCTTTGGCCTCAGCTGAAATTCAAGATCAAGAGCAATGCACTYCTGCTTGTGTGAGTCAGTCACAGCCCAGTGCTGCTAGAAATACTGCCTATCTGGTCAACCTGAAAAGGATCATTTATTGCTCCCCAAAATCCTGTGACATCAGACAGAGTAGCTGTGGGGACCTGTGAGCATCAGGAGATGTGTTTGTGTTCTTGACACAAAAATTTTCCTCCTTCCCCAGAATTAGATATCTGCTCCCAGTTCTGGTTGTAAACTATTGTGTAGTGTGTCTGTGTTTTGATTATCATGAAAATTATGCCCTGGAGCTATCTGCACTGTGGTTCTCTGTGTGTCTCACTAAAGAGGTGAATGAAATCATCTCTGGCAGTCCAGTTTGTACAGAGGCTGTCTAGGCAGTGCATAAACAGGATCCTTTTTATTTACGTCAGTTGCATAAAACCAAAATTCTTTCCAAGGATTTGCATGCTCACAGGCCTAATCATGTTAGCACAGTGCACATTTGCAAATTTACTCTCTGTCAATTGCTGGAATCTGGAAATCTCTCTGATTGCTGTTGGAGGCATCACCAGTGCCAGAGGCAGTGGAGGGAGCAGGTAGGGGTGCAGCAGCTGAGGGTGTGAGCRGAGGATGCACCCATCCATGCCAGCACTGGAAATGCCAGCTGAATAGCAAATGATCCATTGTTCCTGGTTAAGTAAATAACACCAGTTTCCTGTCCCTCTGGAAGCCATACCTGTAAACAGAAGCTTCATTCATCCCAGCTCCTACTCCTTAGTTATTGTATGTCCATGTTCAGGCTTGCAAAAAATGTGCAAATCAAGGAACAATAAAGAGGGACATATTTCCAGAAAGACTGAGATTTCATTGAAGCTTAGACTAGGACACAAAATTCTTCATGGATTCAGATGTCTCCTCTTTTAAAATTACAGGCAGAGTTTCCAAACAAAGCCATATTTGCTGAAGTCTACTGAAGCTTAACCATGCTTTCACTGCACACAAGCTGAGGGTCTTATCTGGTGTTTTCCTAAATGTCCTCCCAGACACATTCTTCCCCTTGGATTGAGCAGAGCTTTTCTTCTGTGCCTACTGATTTACATGGAGGTAACTTCCTTGGCTGCTAACCTCACACAACCTGCCCAAGTAATTTAATATTTCAATGCTGACGACCCACCTCAAATTCCTTTCACGCCCCAGGGAAACTGAGCACATCCCCCCCCAATTCATTAAGGAGCAATCCCGGAGCTGCTCTCGTTATTGGAGGGAGGCAGGGAGGGAGGGAGGAGCAGCAGCAGCCGGAGATCCTACACTCTGCTGTTCACACCTGAGCCAAGCCAGGTCTGCAGCCAGGGAGCCACCACAGAGCCAGCTCTGCAGCAAACATGCACCTCCACATGCATTGCTGAAGGAAAGGCGCCGGTCCTTGGGATTTCAGTCTTTAAGTGCCAAATAAAAACTAATATAAACCAATAAATTTTTTAAAAACCAGTGTTTCAATAAGCCCCTTTGCTGTAGGTTTTTACATTCACTCTCCTTTCCATGCTTTTGTATGGATTTTAGGTYGCACTGTGGACAATGTCTGAAATATATTTCATCTTTTAAGGAGAGATTGTGCTGGATAAGAGAGGGACAGACAACCCAGTTTTATTTAAGTGTGGTTTTTTCACCCTCTATCACAGTTAATTCATTGTTTAACATGAGGCTTTAATTCAGTTGTCTTCATCAACGAGCTACTTTGTGTCCATATGGCTAATAAGTGTTATTCTGCATTCCAATTAATGGGAAAATAGAAAGTATTTTAACAGTGCAGCTGATCTAACAAAAAACACATCTGAGGAGGATTAACATTTCAAAGGAACTATTTGCTCAAGTGAGCTGTCTTCATTATGATCTAAAGAGAGGGGAGTTGAAGAAGAAACCTTGAGTAACACTTTCATTATGGTAGCTTAGATACTGGAAATTAAATAGACCTGACTGAATTATAAAAAATCCTTGTTCTTGAGCCTGGAGATAATTAAAACTCTTTTTACCATGTTTCAATAGTAACAAATGAAAACTAGAGATGAAGGATAATACAGTACTGTAAATACTTTCTGGCAAACAAAAATAATGCTCCCTTTAACTGTGGCCTGTAAAAGAATATGATTTACCAGAAAGCATAAAGAAGCTGAACTGTATTAGTATGTYTTTATGGAAGACATATGGCTCATTCTCACTTCTCAAAAATGTGTGGCCCTGGTAGTAGGCAATTGTTTTACTACATAATATGAGCACAACTTTAATTTAGATTAAAAACATGACAGRTTTCCAATGCAAGACAGGCAAGTTTGTGTTTTGGGTTTTTTTAAATCTCTATTTTTCCATTTTTTTAAACCTTGTTCTATTTACAGCTGTTCTTCCACTCTCCCCATCTGATGGGGAGGGGAAGCAAGCACCTGCTTGCACAGTCAAAGCCAGCATTGCTTCTTCCAAGCCAGCTGGCCCCGGTGCCATGCCGGGTATGTACTCCTTCCTCTCCAGAGATCAAATGCATCAAGCAGTGTGGGGATGGTCTCTGCCAGCCCAGGATCCACTGCCTGGCTTTCTGCAATTCCACAGCTGTGGAATCTGGCTACAAAATGCCCTCTCTGCTTAAGAATTCATCAACTTCTCTCAAAGGAGTGGGAAGAGTAAATCACAGGGTTGAGGCCCAGGGTATTCAGCATTAAGTAGGTTTATTCAGACTAAACTTTCTAAGCTGGAATCTTATAATGAAGAAGGATCTCAGGGTTGAAATGTCTCTGATTATTTCAGTTGCTGAAGTTCTTATGGCCTTCCATTGTGTGCTTGAAAAGTCTATGTAACATTAGGATGCTTATGGTGACTGCGTCCCTTCCAGCCTCCAGCAAGATACGCATTATGTGGGACACTCCTTTGTCAGATCTTGCACATTCCCTTTAGGTTCCCTCCAGTCTGTGGAGTCCCTGATGCTGGTATGTGGACGGTCTTTGAGGGACATCACACTGCAAAGTGAACAACAGCCCACGGCCACACGGCTGATGCAGTCTCATGAGTGGCACCTTGAGCTGCTCGATGGGCCATTTGACAAACATCTGCAGGACTGAAYATATTTCTCAGCTCCCCATGAGTGACACTATTGATTGGTAAGSCCCATTTGCACTACAGGAGCAGAGGAACAAAATGGAGCCACTCCCTTTCGATGTGGGTGGCTACATTCACAGCACAGACTCAGATGTCCCAGTGTWGGAAGGGCTCTGCCCTTGGCTGAAGGACTCTCAGCAGCTCTCTGAGACTGCTGCACACCAGAGAGCTCCTGGCGTGTGAAAGAAGGTGCACAGTCTCTGCAGTTACATTAATTGTGCATCTCTGCTAATAGATTCTAAAACCCCACATATCTTGTCTCTGCAGTTACATTAATTGTGGATCTCTGCTAATAGATTCTAAAACCCCACACATCTTGTCTCTGTCCCTGGAGGGACACTTCTGGAAGGACATGTCTGAGAAGAGACCTGTGGTGGCCAACCAGCATATGGACTAGGACCCTTCCAACCCCAGTGACAACTGTCCAACATATGTTTTCTTGTTGGAGGTGATGGTTATCAGAGGGTAATATTCATTACTAGATCTGTTTGTGTGTCCTTCCCAAACTAGTGGCTCTCTGATGACCCTCTAACCTCCTTTCAGGTGGTAATTCTGATGCATGCCCAGAGTTGTCATAATGTGGGGACCTTGATTTAGAGGGCAGTCCTCCAGATGTTCTGTTTTTCCACTTTTGCAGGTGAGCAGAGAAGCCTGTGCCAGTACCTGCAGTTGCAGCCTCAGAAAGATGAAAGTCCCAGGGTCCAGCCCTGTGAAAMCTGTGTCTGACTGCAGAGAGGGTGGATCTCTGCAAACAGATCAAGCCCATTGTGGTTACTGACACATATTGCCTTATTTTCACAAGAACTTTAGGAATTGAAAAGTTTTGATTGTTTGCATTAACACTTAAAGAGTTTTGTCAAATGTGTTTGTCAAAAGAKCATGGTTTCTCTAAGTTCTGAGAAATGTGGTTGCTGGAGTGAACGACACTTGCAGGCACAGAAATGAAACTCCTTCTGATTCCAAGCACAAAATCCAACAGTTGGGCTGCAGACTCAGTTTCAAGTCCTCTGGTTTTCTGTATGTGTGGCTGTCTYTTGAATATGAGCCATCATTCTCCTGAAACCTAAATGCACACAGATATTTAAAYACATTTTTAAATGGCAACACACATTGAATATTTGACAATAACTCCTGGAGGAGCCCTAAACTCAGGTTTCTTTCTGCCTGAACACTGCCAGAACAGTGTCTCCCTGACATCTCCTGGCTCAGTCCCCTTCTTCCATGCCACCAGAAGCTCTTGTGAGTGGGTTRTGCCTTTGTGTTCCATGGCAAAGCCTGGTGTGCTGAGATCCTTGTCTGTAAGCACGTTCCCATAGCCTGTAACAACAACTGTAGCCATGAGAAYCCCAACCGCAAATAAGAATTGTAATGTTTATTAATTTCCTTTCCTCCATAGGGTTGAACTGTTTTCAAAATGTTGTTTATCACTATTATTTATTATGTGAGCTCCCTCTTGTGTCTTATTTTGCACCTGTGTAATCCAGTTGGCTGCAGGCCTTTTCTTTCAGGTGAAAACTCTCATTTTGAAGTTTTTACTAAACAATTAATTCTTGTAATATTTTTTCCCTTTCAAGAAACCTTTGTTGTGATTTATTCAAGTGATCAAAAAACAAAATGAAAGAAAAAAAMCCCAAACAACTAAAATCTGCAACATTTAGCAAGAAAAAGTATGTTTCTGGCATGTGGTGCTGGTTTTCATGCAGGTGCACCTGAGGGCAATGACAGAGATTGAATTCCATTCAGAGAAGGCTCGATATGGGAGTTTCACCTCTGATCCAGAAAACCCACAGAGGGTATTTATGTAGCTGAGCTATACAGAGCAAAGTTACCCCATTAACATTTCCAGAGTCAGGCATGTGAGCACAAGTGCCCATCCACAGGGAAGCACTGGCAGGGCCAGGCCCTTCCAGATCATGTTGCTCACCCAGACTCCCAAGGGTGAATTTTTAAATGGTGGGAAAAAAGAGGAACCTTGGCAGTGCCTAAAGTTTACATATACCTATTGCTCTTTGCAATGACTAACTTTACCCCAAAAATGACTCATGCAGGCAGTGTCTTTGATCTGATTGCATTCATTATTATTATTATTATTAATGATAATAACAGCACTGCAGCTGTGCCCCAAGGCCCCAGCTGAGATCAAGGCTCTGTTTTGATAGGCACTGAACACACTGAGAAGACAAACCTTGCCCTTAGGAGCTTACACCTGATCTGAAGAAGACACRCAGAATGCAGGGAGAAGGAAGTGGTGTTATCTTTATTTTGCCTCAAGACAGAGAGGTTAAGTGGCTTGCCTGAGGTCAGGCAGGTATTTGGAGGCAGAGGCAGCACAGAGCTGTGCTCAAAGCTCCCAGGAGCTGGGGACCAAGTGGGACACACTTCTCCTCCCTTCAAAAATGTCTTGGCTCATTCCTAGCAAGGGGGACTGCAGGCTGGCAGTGCAGGATTCCAAGGGAAGGGTTCCAAGGGGGGAATGGCAGCACTGGCTGGGGTGGGGGTGAGCACCTGGCCACATCCCTGCCTTCATGGCAGGTCCACAAAACTTCGTGCAGCAGCACAACAAACCAAACTTCCCCCATGTCCATGGGTCTGAGCCACAGCCTGCTGCCAGCCCAGGGAAATGAGCCTACAGCAAACCCCACACTTCTGTTTGCCCCAAAATCAGTTTGTGGGATATCTCGGTGTTAGCTCAAAGGCCTGAACCCCAGGGTGGAACTGGGAAACACTGCTAATATCTCATGCTTCACCTCCCCAGACATCTTTCTCTTTTGCAAGATCATAGCAAGTCTTGTGACTCCAGTTGGAGAAGCTGGAGAATGACAGCAGAGGTGAAACTGTTCTCAATTATCATCAGTGCTCTTGGCCAGATCTAAAAAAAAAAAAAAAAAAGCCCTGAAATTAGACCCCTCTTGCTACATTTTGGCACCTAAATACATGACCTGCTTTTGCAAGAGTGCTGACAGTCGTTGGTATGGCAACTGTGATTACTGGAAATTTCCAGGGGCTTGGCTTTTTGGAAAGCTGGCCAGTTATTTGGGTGCCAACATTCAGGTTTAGAAGCCTACATTTAGACATTTAGAACTTAGACACCTTTTTTTTTTCCCCTTTGCTTCCAATCACAACTACTTATCTATGAAAAATAGATCATGAGTTTAGACACATGTAGGACACGAGATGTAAATATGGGACATTACAGCATCCAGCAGCTATGAGGGGCCAGGGGTGAAACATGCTGCAAAGAACCATTTGATTTAGCAATGAATGAAAAAAGATGCAAATGCAAAAGCTATCTGGAGTACACTCAGAAATGGCTATATTCCTAAAAGCACCTGAACTCTGAATGTCCCCTAACATCCTGCTAGGACAGCAATTTTCTGCCAGTTACAGCTGAGGACACCTCAGCTGGGGACTATCCAGTCCATTGAGTTTACATGACTGTACAATCCTTTTTTTGAGATTTTTTGGTTCCTGCTACACCCTGTGGCAATGAGTGCCACAGTTGCATATGTACTGTGTGTACAAAGGGTAGTTTGAATACTGAGCACAGAAAGAAAGCTTCAGAATTTACCAGMGCACTCATTGAGCACCCATTAGGTAAAACACCATGGAACTGCTTCTAATATATTTATTATCTATGTTCTTTGTAAGTGAAATGATGACAGACATCAATATATTCTGCTACWTTAACCTTTTTTTACCTGATGCTGAAATTAAATTAATTTTAAAGACATAATTTCTTGGCTCTTCTCTTTGATTTGATTAGTTTTCCTTCTGCTTCTGTTTAGAAATGTGGGAACTAGTTTAGCASTCACACTGATATAACTACAGTCTGGATTTACACTCTGGTCAGAATTGTCTTGTTTGGTTTTATCCTTCTAATTAGTTCACTTGCATTCATTTAATTTTGTTTATATATATGGCCAATCTCTGTTGTCATCTTTGTAATGGATTTTATTTGGGAAAAAAGCCAAACTGAGGATGTTCACATGCACATGGGTACAATGTCTATAAACGAATGTATATGTGCAAACCTGAGTGTACACACACGTGAAATAAACATGTAAAATTGAATATGTACCTATGGGCATAAATGGGGGAAAAGGGCTTWAAAAAAATACTAATAAAAGTGCTCTTACTCACCCCAATAAATCTATATCCAAACTTTTTTTGCTCTCTTTGGAAGGAGGGGCTTATCAACAGACTCTAATAACTTGGGGGCTTTATCCTCCCCAAGGACCTCTCTTTGCTGCTGGAAATTTTTCTCTCCTGAGGAACCCCAAGGTAAAGGGTTTTGGTATTTTATAATGACTTTTTGACAGTTGCTCACTGGCAGCAAATTTGAGGCTGACTGTGAGAGTGTATTTGCCAGTTCCTTTTCCATGCTCTGATTTGTCATTCTTGGTCTGCCACAAGAGTCTGGGGGTTGTGAACAGTGGGGATTTGTTTTCATTTCCTAGACATGTCAGTAGAACAAACAAACCCAGAATCATCCTCAGCAGGCTGTGAAATACCTGGTGCCAAACCAGTTCACCTACTTGCTTGGCTGTCCTGTTGGACATCAAATCAAAGACTTGGTTTTCTCCAACTCCCAAATTCTGACACTTCCTAAATTTAAAAAGAAAGTTAAATGGCAATTCCAGCCTGGAACTGGCTGACAGGAGTCTACCCGGCTCCAGGAATTAATCCAGAGGAAATGGATACTTCTGAGATTGCCTTTATTTTCTTCCAAGATACCCAGAAACTAATATATATTCTGGTCAGCTCCATTCCAACAGGCTGGAAAATACTGCCCAAAAATGAAGAAACTGAGAGCAGGGATTAGCCCACATATACTTGTTGTTCTGCACAAAGTGTCCTTTCATCCTGGTTGAGAATCCTTTTCCAAATTATTTCTCTTACACCAGTCACATGGCTCTTGTGGCAAAAGGCACAGCTCTGTGAGTTAAATTGATATTACAGGGAGTAATTTAGTTACTGTGTGGTGCAGCAAAGGAGTGTGCACAGAAATTTCATCTTCCTTGAGTTTCTCTTCACATTTAGCAAAATTTAAGAACCAAATCTAAATTTTGTTTTGCTTAAAAAAAAAAAAAAGCCAATTACTTATATCATTCCTTACACAACAGAATCAGTTCTGCATTCCCTGATCACAGAATCTCAGAGTGGTTGGGGTTGAAAGGGACCYTTAAAGATTGTCTCATTCCAACTCCTTGCCCTGGGCAGAGTGTTGAATATTTCCCAGGAGTGGCACTCACAGTTTCTCTGGGAAACCTGGTCCAGTTCCTCAGCACTGCCACCCTGATCTGCCACCAGAGCGCTGGGAGACTTTCATCTCTATATAAATGGGATTTTTGCACTCATAATGACTAAAACCACTACAGTCGGTACGCAGAATTAAGCACAGAAAATCTGTTTTGCTTTTCGTGTTCCTTTTTATAAAGATAGTTTTATTCAGGCCTGTCCACATACCACCTGACCAAACACCCTACATGTCCTACCCTGAAATTAAATTAAATCCAAATATATTWAAAAAAGTTTAAAAGGAAGTAAAACTAACCAGGTGGTATCTACAAATGTAGTAAACATCAAGCCAGTGTTCATTTCCTTGCAAAAATTCASCAAGAAACAAATCTTGAAATATTTRTGTGTGGAAATGAAAAATTAAAAATACAGAATATTGCCTTTACTCTATAACTTTTCCCTCCTTACTGTTTACTCCCTTACTTTTTTTTTAACCTCAGCTTTTATTCTAAAAGATGAAAATCAGCAGAYCTGATTTCTTCTTTAAACTGACTATTGGCAGCCCAGTCTCTGGTGCCTTTGAAGAATGACTACATGAAGAGGCCACCTTGTATTCACACTGCTCAGGAGCTGCTCCAGCTCTTGGACCTCAGGGAATTCTGGTGTCACATTTGCTTCACTCGCTGTCCAAGGAGAGAGAAAGTCACAGCACTGGAGCTGTGGGAATGGAGCTGGAGAGCTGCAGCTGTTTTCTCTCATCTCTGTGGCTCATAAAGTGAGTGGCCTGTGCAGGGGCACAGATTTGTGTCTGTGCAAGGGCACAAAGAGAGGTGCCAGGAGCCTCTTTTTCTGAGAGGGCACCTTGCTAAACTAACCTGAATAAAAGTTCATCAATGCAAGTACAGGTTTGGCAMTGAGCAAGCCTAAATTCTCACACTGGTAGTGTACCTTTAAAGTAAAGTCTGCCCATGTTGAAGACCATTTTAGTTTTGAGTATCATCTGAGCATCCTTTCTTCATGCCTRTTGAAGTTGTGCAGTTTAAATTCTCCCCTGAATAGCAAGGCTCAAGGAACTTAAAGGATGTARATACAGAAAGTAAAAACATTTTTTGGCGTAGAACTGTTTTATCTCAGTAGTGGATAGGTGTCATRGGTTAAAGCTGAGACTAGAACAATMCAAAACAGGAATGAGTTTCATGGTTTTAGGGTATTTTTTAATAAAAAGCATAGTTGAGGATGTGAAGATTTGCCCATTTCCAACAAGGACTGACTCTCTTTTGTAAAAGACATGAGATATYATGTCACCTGAAAGCTATGGGGCTTCCATCCAGCATTTTTTCTTTCCCATGTGCAAGGCCATAGCAGGTAGCTAAAATAAGCCTGGCTCACAGCTCAGGCTATGGAAAGTGTCTGATACGTGGTAGAAATATGTGCTCTTAACTATTGTAATTATGAAAAAACCTCATAATATAATTTGTGTCTGTRTCCAATATCTACCTATTGTAAGGGCAATTCCTTACTAGTGGAAAAGACCTACAGTTGTCTGTTCTTCCTGTTTCTGGATCTGCTATAAGATAAGGAGGCAAATATTTTATTTCTTTGCTCTATTCATCTTCCATATTAAAAAGAAACAAAACTGTGTGTCTAAATAYTTTGTCCTTTAAAAGCTTGCCTTTCTCTTAGAAAGTTCCCTTCTTTTTCTGTCCCCCTRTCTTCTCTCTGTCTGCTGACAGTGCATAATCATAAGGCTATGCATTATAATGTGTGTGAATATAATATATATSTGTGGAACAGCACAAATACAATGGGGAAGCATAAGAGTGGTACAACTTCTCATTTCAAACATCCCTGCTAATTCTCCATGGCTTGAAATCAGCAATGAAAGCAGACTCACATGCAGAGGAAGGTCTGCCTACTACTTACAGGACAGAGGTCCAAAAAGCTAAATCCCTCCAGGCATGTAAAAACACTCTTATCAAAGGGGCTGTTCATAGGCACTCACACAGGGCAAGGACAACTTGGGTTTTTCCGTGATTAATGATAAGTTTGGAGGAATGCAAGTCACACTATACTCAGGGATTAGCTGTTTATCAAGCAAAATATATTGGGAACTGGGCCAGCTGGGGCTGCTGAGCTACACAACCTTCATTTGTTAGGTGCTCCTTTCCTCTCCTATTTCATCAGCAAAGGGTGTGTGTATGYGAACCCTAGCAAAGCCCTTTAAGGAATAACTGTGCACAGAAAGTCTGCTTTGCTTTGAATGTAGTCTCTTCTGTCTTCTGAAGCACTTGAGGTCAAGCTTTTATGAAGACATAATGTCTCCTCTTAATTTTGCCTCCAGCATAAACTGGGCTGCATRGAGTGAACTGGTGCATTGTAACTGATATGCTTTCACTTACAGCCATTTACACTGCTATTATCGCTTATTTCCTATGCTATCCAGCTTTCTAGAGGTTATGCAAATTAGAAATGTGGGACTATTCGTGTCAACAGTGGCTGTTTTATTAGAAAGCTTGTCTTTGAAAAGGTGGTTTATGTGCAGATTGYGTGTGAAGTCCTGGGCATGTCAGGCACCCCTGCTGGATTCCTACCAGGTGTATAAAAACTGTGGGGTCACACCTGTGGCCACACTAGGGATGCTGACTTCAATGGGACGGTGCTGACCTGCACACCAACTGAAGCTGGTGAAGCTATTTATCAGCTAAAAGAAGATAAATACGTGATGATAAGTGCTTTATCATTGACCAAAATTTTCAGTTGTGTTATGAGTAAATGTCATTTGACTCCCAATASGCAGGCAAATACACAGAAGTTACCATGGGGAACTGTTAATCTCAGGCTGTATCACCCTACTGGCTAACATCAGGTCCTGGGGCTGTTAGTAACCTTGTCTTTCATAGAGAGGATTATATTTTGAAACTCTCTCTCTAGTTCTGAGTTTTCATTCTAGTACATTCACACTGAAGATGCAGTGAAAATCATTTATCAAAAGAGATGTAGCTAGACAAGGTTTAATGCCAAGAAAAACACATAAATCTTCTGACCACAGCAAATGGTAAGTAAAACTAGCCAAGAGGAGTTCTTGGTAGAAAAATTAAGCCCCATGACCTTTTTGATTGCTAACAAATAACTTAGTGGTCTTTCTGCTGAACTTACACAAAACAGGGACACCTGTGATGGTGGTTTCTGTGGTTGGGACACCTGTCTGCTAGAAATTGGGTCAGGGTGTGAAGACTCAGTTCTCAAAAGCTGCCAAGCAGCTGTCAGATGGTGGGAGTTTTCACTGTCTCCCAGCTTTACTGTGTRTGCTGACTTGGAGATAGAGGAGTGAGTCCTTACCAGCTTCTCCAGCCTCTCCCTGCACCCTGGGTMCTCCTTTATTTTGACTACTAGAATGGCAAGTGTGGCTATTTTTATATTCAGTGACCATTTTTAATATGGCTTGTGTGTGTGTGGGCATGTGAAAAATTATTGACTTGAAATCTAAGCACACTCTCTGCTCTGATGCAAATTGATGGGTGCTCTGAATGATTTTTTTCTTTGGGAGGAGGAGTTAATGTTATTTCATCCAAACAAAGAATCCAGGGACTCCTGATCATAGACTAGCATTCTCAAAAAAGCATAATATTCTGCACAGTGCTTGGAGACTTTAAGAAAACTCCAGAACAGGATCTCAGAATGGGAACTCATGTTTGGCCATCTAGAATATGAATCTCTGTTCCAATGGAGACATGTAGATGCAGTTCACCCAGAGATGTTTAAAACAGGCAGTAGTCTGCAGTGGTCTCTCTCTTTTGATTAAAGGGAGACTGTACACAGGGTTCATTTTTAGCTGGCTAAAAATAAGTGAAGAGAATCCAGCCTCAGTGTGACCAGCTTATGATCCTACATGGAAAACAAGCAGCATTGAGAAGAAAGGGTAACAAAAGAGCTTCCCACACCAGAAAGTCAACTGACACTAGAAGAATAATTTTTTTCATTATTTCCTAGACCATTATTTCCCTTTTCCCAAGACACTGTGATGCTGTCTTCCAGCAGGCAAGAAAATGCAACTCCATCATTGCAGCACTGAATGTACAATATTTGTAAAACAGAGTAGAAAATTAAGGTGTAGAAAGTAAAGAATTTGCCTACAGCTGCAAAATACATCTGTATTGGAACCAAGCWAATTTTTTAGGGATTGCTGGTACCCATTGCTCTTTGAGAGAAAGGTAATACCTTATTAATGGTGATTTCTGCTGTATTTAATGAAATAAATCTTTATGTAAGAAGCTATAACTCCTATAGTTTTAATTCCTTCACTGTGCAGCTTTAAGATGTGAGTGGGATTGAAGGGAAAACAAAGGAGGTGACCTCATTTAGATTTAATTAATTTTCTCTGAGGSTTGCTTGGTAAAATGCTTATTTTCTAAGGTAAGGAAACTGTGATATCAGAGAAACAATGAGATGAAGCCCAAGAGCTTGAAACCATCTTTGCTGGAGCCAAACATCACTTGTGTTGTGTAACACATTTCACATGYTACAACAAAAACCATTTCAGGGTCCAAAGCTGCTCAGTACACCGGRGTTCCTTGTTCTCCTATTTAAACTAACACTTCTGGAGAGGAAGAGACACTTGTTTACATCAGTGAGCAGGTCAGGATCTGCTTTTTCTCTGTCCTGCACACTGAGTACCTTTTGTAAGTGAAGCTGAATGAGTGACGAGGCTCRGCATGCCATGGTTTTCAAAAACTTCAGCTCTCTGAGTCACCTGATTGTAAGATACTTGTCTATTATTTTAAAAAGAAAATATTTTGAGATGTCTTCATAGAAGAGAAGAATTTGAGTGTTGTCATAAATGGCCCAGAAACAAAGTAATAATGGAAACCCAAAACTGATTTATTTTCTTATTTAGCAGAACATTACTACCAATAATTTCAAGGTTTCAGAGGCTGATTTAAGACTTCTGAATGCTTGGTATTTACCACTAAATTATATGAACACTGATGAGGCAGTCCTGTTTCAGACCAATTTTATATATCTGTGGGTTCTGTTTCAAGCCAGAGGTTTCCAAGTTCACATTTATTTTTGCAGGAGAAGCCAAGAGAGGTTAGTGCTTGCAGGTTTTATAAACTCTACAGGCTCACATGGAGCCAATTCTCCAGCCTTCCAATGTACAAAGAAAACTGTGTAACAAAATCCATGAGCTGATACAAAAGCCTCTATGTCCCAAAGAGCTGTAAAAGCACTGATCAAAATCTGCCCCCAAATAAAAAGCTGAACAAGAAAGTGAAGAAGATACATTTATAGCTAAAACATCCAGTTGGATTATTTTCACAAATGTCAAGTCTCCTGGGAACTTGCCTTTGACTAAGGACTGATCAGATACACTTCTTGGCTGCAGTTCTCTTGTACCACGGAAATTAACAGGGTTTACTCATACCTGCAGTACCAGCCCCAAACAAATGCTGCAAACTTCATCTCTTTCAGGATTGTAAACCCCCAGGTACACTTTTTCTCCTTCCACAAAGAAAACCCCTTTTCATTCATGCCTCTGCACAATGATGTTGTTCTTCAGATGGGCTCTAACTCATCCAYGGCTTGGTTGCTGGTTTTGTGAATTTTGGCTGTCCCATGATATGTRAATTTGTTCTTCTTTCAGTGCTGCACACAGGCAAAACCATTGGCTTCTCTTTTCCAGCCCATGTAACCACTTCTGYGGCCAACCCTGAACTCTGATTTTCTACAAAACTTTTGGAGCCAGCCACAAAAACCTTTACATATACTGGCCTGGTTCTCACTCCACAGATCCTATTTTTGGATAGTGTTGATTGTGGTTGATGCTGACAGGGCATCTTCCCGGTTGAGATGGGACATTTAAATCCAAAGAGAGCTGAGCACTCCCTGTGTGATCTCAGTGCAGTTTGATGTCCTCAATTCAGGTTTGTTTCTCCTTGTGCAGCACTCATGACACTCGGGACATGCCAGGGAGAACTGAGGTTGATTCAAAAGCAGAAAGAAGGGGCCAGAACATCACACAGCTCTGTTAATRAATGCAAAAGTCTGGCAAGTACAGTCAACAGAGCCCATAAAGCAAATAGTAACTGAAACACTGTGCAAACATTTTCCCTCAGGCCTTCAATGATTCAATCACTTTAGCCCATTAATTGTAATTACTGCTGTAGGCATGGGAGCAAACTTTGGCTTATATGAATGTTTTGGTAGGCAGCAAGGAATAAAAGTTGGTAACTGTCTTGATGACATCCAGACAAGCAAGTGACCTTCGAAAGGAATATCTGCTAGAAAGAAGTAAACAGGGGTTGGCAATAAACTGATTTTTCATGTCTCCATGACAGGTGGAGAAGATGACAGCTTGAAATTACATTCCCAATAAAGATCATCTCCCACCTGTGGCTGGTTCAAGGATTGCGTGAAAGAATATTCATGAAATAAATGCACYCTGTGTACTCTTGTAGACACAAGAAGCTCAGATTAATTCAGAGTAAGTTTAGAGTTACGTGTCTCTCAGACAACAAAACTCACCCCCCCTCACCTGCCAGCTGAGCTCATCTCCACCTTCCTCCTGGCTTTTATTAACACTGCTTGCATGGAGGCATTCACTTGATATTTAAATTGACAGCTCAATTATCTTTTCAAATTTAGTGATATGACAAGCCAGGGGTTTTATCCCATTACAATATTTCTAAGTGACAAAATTATTTTATCTCTCCTTGACAGTATTATTGACCTGTAATCAGCAGACGAATGGGAGAAACAGAGGTCATCTCAAAAGTAAAAAGCCAGTTAGAAAACTGTTTGGCCAATTATGTCAGTCATCTTGACTTAATCTTGCAGCAGAACAAGGAAAGATTTGTTGCTATGAACCTTGGCCCAACAAACCCTACATGGAAATCTTTCCACTCATTTGAAGGAGGGTGTCTCGTGCCTATGACTTCTTGCAGTGAGGTCAGTGGGCCCCAGGGGTTGATGGAGGAGGAAAAATAGTGAGGGGTCAAGGTTTGTAAAGCAAATCAATTTTCTTAAAGAGAAGATTCTTCTCAGAATCAAGAACCCTGTGGCTATGTTATAGGTCAATTTTCACAAGGTTACAGCTGCTACCAAGCATCTGGGCTAGACAGCTTTTTTGACTGTTAAATTTCTTCATCAAGTTGGTCGATGTTTTTCTTTGAAAATATGTTTGTTCTAAAAAATACTCAGCATTTTTTTATTAAACATAAATGATTATCACACATGCTTCATTTATAAAGCTGTCTCATTGACACAGGAACATATAAGGCATCTGTGGGCTGCTTAATCATTTTAGCGACATTTGTTTTTTAGTGTGTCTGTTTAGTTGGACTTTTAAGCTTCATGAGGAATAAAACATGCAGTAAATCAGAAAACAAAATATGTTTAATATCAATAATGCAAAGGTTTTTGCCAACAGTTTGAAATGGCTTTAAATCAGAATCTTCTAGATAATAGGTCTTCAAATATACTACCAAAACCTCAGCAGAAKAGATTGTTACCTATTATTTGGCATTAGGCATAAGCTTTCACTGAGCTGGACAAGCCCACGCTGCAGATGAGATAAGCTTTGATTTCCCTTAGGTTGGCCAAAGATTTTGGGGTTATTCACCAGTCTGTGCTCAAAGCTGGACAATCCCTCTATTTTTCAGCTGGATGAGGATAGTCATGGACTGATTTTTTTCTAGGATTTTCTGAACATCATTCATACAACATCCATCACAAGGTCAGAGTGTCAGAGATGTCTCCTTTRATGCCCATGCAAGGCCACCAGTGAACCAAGCCCACACGAGTCCTTTGTCACTACAGGACATTAAATAACATGATGCGCACACACTGTTGTTTTCAAGATAAAAAGGGAAGTTTATATTTTTGACTCTAACATTAAAAGATTTCCAAAAGTGACAGTGAATTGGAGGGTGACAGTGTCATCTCTCCAATGACACTGGACAAACCAACAGTCCATCAAATTTCTCCTCCTCCATAAAAGAATACAAAACAATAAGTTATTTACAAAAAATGTGTAAAAAAGTTCATTATAAGAACGTAAACATCAAAAATCTTAAAAAGTCTTAAAAAAATCAAGGTGACAGTCCTTTAGGATGCTGCTGCTGCAGCTCCCTGCCCGATGAGCTGAGCCAGACACAGCAGTAGCTGGAGGTAGAAATACATATCAGACAACAAAACTAAAGCTTTGGCTTATGCCAGTATTATTCACAGAATCACAGAACCATTTGGGTTAGAAGGACCCTCTGGAGGTCATCTGGTCCAAGTCCTTGCTAAAACAGGTTCACTCAGAGCAGATTGCACAGGCTTGTGTCCAAGTGGGTTTTGAACATTTCCAGAGATGGAGACTCCTCAATCTGTCAGGGCAGCAAGTGCTCAGTGCTCAGTCACCCTCACAGTCAGAAGTTTTTCCTCAGATAATTCAGATAGARCTTCCTCTTTTTCATTTGTGCCCCTTCCTTGTCCTGTCAGAGATTCACTCAGAAGGGTGACCCTGACCTCTTGACATCTGCCCTCAAGATATTTGTACACATTGATAAGGTCCSTCTTACAGAAATGGCAGAGAAATTCTCTGTTTGGAATAAATGTTGGAAGATGAAGACCCATGTTGTTTTCCAAGATAAACTATCCACTTCTAAATATAAACCATGTTTTTTTCTATGGAAACTTGTGATGCTTTGTAAAGAAGGATCACTTACAATGATTATTGTTATTTTGCATACTACCAAGAATTTGTATAAAAAGATACTGAAAAAATGCCCAAGAATGCTCCAAAGAGCCAGTCACACAAAATGAAGAGAATGGAAATAAAAGCAGAAACAAACTCACCAGAAGTCTGGGACATCTTTACTCTTATATATAAATTTCACAATAAGCTTTGACTTAGAAAATACTTAAATTTTAGAAAAAAAAAATTCATTATTCTTTCTGGATTTGGAACCATTTCTATACTTTTGAAACTGATGTTTTTCCTCATGTTGAATGAAGTATGAAGGACAAATCATCAGAAATCCTGCTAAAACCAAGGAGGAAATCCACATAACTTCTGTAGAAATTCCCGAGAATTACACATTTCTTGGACAGGCACAGAAAACTGTAATGTACAATATAAACCTGATGTCATAACAAGAAACATAGTTTCACAGTAATTCCTCTAGAAAGAAGCATAATACTAGGCATGTATTTTGGTAATCTTTTTACCCTATTTTTTTCTTTATAGAATTTAACTTGGAATAGCAATACTGGACAYGCAGAAATATAAACACTTCATTTAGACATACTGCAAACATGTGTTCAAACATGTCTGCCTGCTACAGCCTATTAAACTTTATTATGCACCTTATTAAA
The DNA here is from genome assembly GCA_014549065.1 of Cardinalis cardinalis. Lineage (NCBI taxonomy): Eukaryota > Metazoa > Chordata > Aves > Passeriformes > Cardinalidae > Cardinalis > Cardinalis cardinalis. The sequence goes on from JACDOX010000014.1 coordinate 1,051,991, forward strand.
AATTCTTTGGGCAGCAACACTTGTTCAAACAAGGTGCACCAAGGCTATGGATATGCACTGGGGCTGAGCGACATTGCAATAAACTGAGCTGAAATCCTTTTGTTATCTCTGTTCTGAGCAAACCACCCAGGCCAACCTTCAGCTTGATGGACAGCCAGAGCATGGGGCACATCCAAAGGGCATCTGGGACACTCATGTCATGACATTTTGCCCTACGTGCCTCTGAATGCTTGGTGYTTGGGGGAGTTAAATAATGAATTGTTTGAATGTGGGGCAAGAGTTTGCAGTTAAAGATGGTTTTGAGCCTTGAGTTCCACCTCAGAAATAACTGCTCCATGTTGTTCAGGATGACACAAACCCTCAAATTTCCCGTTTCACTGATCACAGTCTCAAGGAACCCCCAAACTGTTATTGTTGTTTACTTTGCCAGTAATTCAGGGGCATGTAGTGATTGGATAAGGGAGAATAGCATTAAAYTGAAAGAGGGTAGATTTGGATGGAATATTAGGAAGAAATTCTGTTCTGTGAGAAGGTGGTGAGGCCCTGGSACAGATTTCCTAGAGAAGCTGTGGTTGCCCCATCCCTGGAAGGGTTCAAGGCCAGGCTGGAGCAACTTGGTCTAATGGAAGGTGTCCTTGCCCATGGCAGGGGGTTGGACTGAAGGAATTTTAAGCTCCCCTCCAACCCAACCAATTCTATGATTCTTTGATTCAGAAAGAGTAATTGAAGTTTCATGTTCACAGCATTACCTGAAACAATGCAAGTTTGGCAGTTGAGTGCATCTCCCTGCACTAACTGTGGGACAGGGAATGCTCAGCTTTGGACCAGGCTTCTTGTCAATCAGCCTGACCAGTCTGAAGAAATTAATCTTGCAAAAGTCATAAGAATATCCACAGGATTTTCCTCACCAGAAGGGACTTCAAAGGAATTGTTCAGAAGGAATTAAGTCTGTAAAAAAAACAAAAAAGCTTTTTTGATAGGAGGGTGTTTTCTTTCTCTCAAGGCTACTCTTGCCAAAAAGCCATGGATATGGRATTATGCCTTATATGTAGTGAAATTAGGAAAAGAATAACTCAGGAAACAGGTGACCAGCTCCAGTCTAATTCATGCCCTCTAGAAACTTGAGTTCAGATCAAAGGTAGCAAGTTGAAATGTTTTGCTTTCCTATTACATATTACTCAACCACCATATAATCTGGCATAATTAAYAGATTAGGATCAACTGAGGTCTGAACCTCATATAGGTGGAAAGACAGAGAGTGTAAGAAAATTGCATATTCTGGGAGGTTCAGAAAAACATCTGAGCTGAATCTTCTGCTCCTTTGAATTTTATTTGCTGCTGGGTATTAAGATAATGGARCAATCAGGCATTAGATCAGGACCTAGAGTTTACCAATTTATGGTGACACATGGCAATTCTTCTTTGGTCTCACAAAGCTTTATTCATGTAGGGGATTTAAAATTATTTTTACCACACTGACAAACRGCATTTTTGCCACACAAAAAAATGTAGATCACTTCTCCAGTAAAAAAAAAAAAAAAATAGCAACAGCTGAAAATGGAATAGCCAAGCCCAAATACATATTAAACAAGGGCAGTTAAAGAATAAGTGGCATGAAGAATTTCCTGCTATGTGACATTAGGTTTTAGGGATCAGGATTTCTAGAAATAAGAAGAAAAAAAAAGAAAGAGAAAAGTTAACTTGGGCAGAAGGGAACACCACATGTCTTTGTATCATACAGTGGAAAAGCTGGGAAAACTGAGCAGCATGAACAAGTTTGAGAACAGCTGTCAGTGGTGTTCCCATCCCACTGTGCTGTTGTGTGAGAAAGGAATTGCTCTGCTCAGCACAAAGCCAACAAGGGTGGGGCTCTGAGCTCTGGATTCAGCTCCGCAGATCCTTTAGGAAGGGATGCAGGTTCCTGCAGGCTGCTCTGGATTCAGCTCTGCAGATCCTTTAGGAAGGGATGCAGGTTCCTGCAGGCTGCTCTGGATTCAGCTCCGCAGATCCTTTAGGAAGGGATGCCGTTTCCAGCAGGCTGCTCTGGATCCAGCTCTGCAGATCCTTTAGGAAGTTTCCTGCCGTTTCCAGCAGGCTGCTCTGGATTCAGCTCTGCAGATCCTTTAGGAAGGGATGCAGGTTCCTGCAGGCTGCTCACCATGAGAGCCCTGCAGACCCTGGCACCAGGGCTGTGCTGATGAGCRTGGGTGGCTGTGACTGCCCTGGGGAAGGCAGGTGAGAACTGGAACATGCAAGGGCTTTCTCCAGCCTTCTTGGGATCCTGGCCAGCAGCCATGTAGATGGCACCAGGCTGGACATGATGTAAGGCAACACCACCTCATGCTGGCAGAGAGCTGCCTCCACCCATCTTAGTTGTGATCAGATTTTACCTTTTAGCCTSCCAGTGAGGCTGTGGAACAGAGGCATCTGGGCTATGTGTTCCCTCCCTCTTTTTGTGGTAACAGTCCAGGACATCCATTATTTCCTTCAGTGAGTAGGAACTAGGTAATATTCTCTTTAAATTATAGCATTAAAAAATTAAACATAAATGTGATTCAAATCCTCTGAGAATGGACCAAGAACAACAGAAAGACTCATGAAATGTAGCAGCTCTTTCGAAAGAGCCATAATCACCTCCTGGATCAAAATCTGTTTATCAAGGATGGGTCTGTAGGATGACTTTTACAAGAAAATATCCCTGTCATTTCCTCATATAGTTATTTTCTCTTGTAGGTGCTGTAGCATTTTTGAAACAATACATGGATTCTGACAGCAAATCATGCAACAGGTGTTGGACATGCAACATAAGCATCCAGCTGACCTTGGTTTGTGAGTGTGTATGGAGGAGAGGAGCTGCTGCAAAAGTTTTGCTTGGAAAGCGAGGTTAGCAGTAGGCCAAGAGAATGCAATGTGGTGTCTGAAAGATTTGATCATTGAAATATAGAACAGCCAGCTTTAAAGGGATCACTAAAGAGAGTGATCAGGCAGGGAGAATTCTGCACTGATTTACTTCAGTTTGGCTCCCTTTCATAGGATGTTTCAGAGGGAGCTGGAGAGCCAAAGGTCACTGTTTTTGAGACACTCTACGTTTCCATGACTGCAGGAATATGACAAGCACACTATGTATCCTTTGACTTCAGAAAATATCCCCAGACACTGAACAGGCAATCAACCTGCCTTTTTATACTTTGGAGAAGGCTTGTTTTTCCTTCTGGAAAAAAGTCATGACCTGTCATTAGTTTCTTCCCCTGAAACACATCACATTGCTGACAGTAAAATGATGTTTTCATTCTAAGAATTCTACAGGGAAAAAAAAAGGGAGCAGTCGTTTTCTCAAGGAAATAATTTAACAAGACCGTGGTGATTACAACAATTGGCTGGACATATCAGAAAMATAACTGCTATGGTTAATCCAAAATAAAAGATTACAAGAAAGGAAATGTCAATTGCCTATTTTTGGAGAGCTTTCCTTCAGTCACCAAGTAAAATCTTTGTGTGTGGTTGATGAAGAAAGATATTTTTACACTTCCCAGTAAAATATGTGATAAATCCATATCAAAGATTCATGTGTCACTCGTGAAGATTATAAAAATCAACAGTACAGGGAGTTTTACTGGAAAAATAACATCACAGCACAAAGAAGATATATAACATCACTTAACATTACTTCTAATTACACCTCAAAGCCAAAATCTAGCTCCTGAAGGACAAAAATTCAGTTGATACCAGTTAAGTCCCCTTGATACTAACATATAGTAAAAGGAAAATGCTTCCTTTGAGTAGATTTGGGAAAACCTGAAAGAGGAACTTTGTTTAATTTGCAGAAGTTGTAAATTAGCTATGCAATGCTGGTTCTGAATATACAAACCAAAATTTTATAGCCCACTTCAGAAATATTTAAGGGACGTATTCACAAATTTACTTGGACCAAGAACTAAAAATGAGCCATAAAATTTCCAAAGGGGGCAAAGTGAATTAACTCAATGAATATCCTCTGTGCTACAGTGATCTGTGTTAGCTGAAATTTTGGATCACTGTATCTAGTGTTTTATTATACAGACTATGTCAGTAAAGTTTATAGGAAAAGATCTTCTAATTGTTCAGGTAAATTCTCTGTGCAATCTTTGAACCTCTTCTTCATGTGCAAATAGAAGCTTTGATTTGGCTTTTTTTTTTCAGAAGTGGGAAGGATCAGATTACTTCTCTATTCAGTTTTCATTTGTTTTAAGCTGTGAAAACCAAAATGCATAAGGGTCCAGAAAACATCTCTGATTTTGCCATGAAAAGCTTGAAATCACTCAGAGTTTTAAAGGYTAGAGAACAATTACATGGGTGACTAAACAAGCAATTTCTTTGTTTTCTTCTTGAATTTAAACATTGGGAAAATGACAGACAAGGAAAAAGACAATCTGAAATTAGGCATTCAGGCCTTTCTGGAAAGCATTTTTAACCTTTAAAATATAAATACAAGTAGATTCCAATGTGAAAGGTTGTTTTAGGTAGGCTTTGAATTTTCACTTGCAGCACGTCAAAAACAAATGCTTGAGAAATTTTTGACTGATTTCAGGTTTTCTTAATAGTGTTGTAAGCAGAGAAAGTTCAGCGTAAATTTCTAGATTGTTTCAGTTCTTCAGCTGTTTTGCCTGTAGATTTTTACCTGGTCTCTGTGCTGTTGGATTTCTCCTTTTGCAGGTTTTTCTCAGCACATGGTGCAAGCAGTGAGTAAATAAAGAGTAAATTCCAGTTTTTGTCAGTAAGCGAGCAAAAGTTTCAGGATTTTCCACTTCAGCAAGCCAGTGTTTCTGAGACAAYTGAAAAGAAAAATGAAGCAAACACTCTGTTTCTGCACTCTGTAAGATCCACCTGCAGTGCTCTAATGGCTTTCAAGAAGGGATGAAAGCTTATAGAGATGGAAACTCCAGACAACATCACACCTAGAGATTTAGGTTTGAGAATATGGCAGTAAAACCAGCCACTCAGCTGCTAAATTATTTAGAAACTATTTTCCAAATTCAGCTGGTACAGTATATTTCCCAAACTGTACAGAGGAATAGCAGCCCAAGGAGTAAGTATTCAAACATGTAATGCTAATTGAGACCTCAGGTATTGATAATATGATGTTTCTTTTTTTGTCTATCTCCTAACTTCTGTGTTTTAAGCCCAGATATTAGGCTTAGTAAAAGGTTGTATGAGCATAAGGGACTTACAACCATTTAAGATGTCCTAGGGTCCTGTCTGACCTCGAGGAGCCACTCTACATGCTTTTACCAAAAGTCCTGGGTCAGCCCTAAACAGTGGTGTTGGATGCACTTGGAGATTTCAGATGTCACAAGACAGACATAAACCTAGTTTAGGCAACTGGGTTGAGCCCACAATGTCTGTGGCCTTGATCAAACCAGAGTATATTTTCACATGGTTTCCCTGCCCTGAAATTCTGTTGAATAATGACACTGCAGTCCAGTTTTGCATATTTATTTTTGACCAGATTTACATGAAACCCTTGTACACTGTGGGATAGTTTCTTGCTTGAGTATTCCCCATGATGATGCTTTGATAAGGGCTTGAAAATTAGGAGAGGAGTTATGCTCATTTTCCAGTCTCTAGAGAAAAAAATGAAGGAGGCAAAGGCTCAACTCTAAATCACGCACTGGAGGGGCAAAGATGGTTATCCAGAAACCCTCTGGAGGGAACAAAGCAAGATCTGAGCCTTTGCCCCTGCAAAAAGCACAGAGAAGAGAAGAGCYGTGGAACATGTGTGAGGTTTCAGTGGCAGCCCCTGCAGAGCTGTTCTGATGAACACAGGTGGGGCAGAAATCCCTGTAAAACTGTGCTCTTCAGAGGATACAATCTGCTCCCTCCAGTGAAGGCTGCCCCCACAACGCAATTGGTGTTAATGTCCACAGTGACAACACCTGAGCTGCTTGCTCCCATTGGAGCAGCTTTGCTGTCTTCTTCCCAACTYAAAGCCAGACATCTTTCCCGTGTAATTACAAACAAGGACCTGTCAGTGAAGTCAGCCCCTGATGGACACAGCTGTTAAAGCTGTTGAAGCTCCTCTATCCCCTGGCTTTACTTGTGCACAGCATTGCTCTCTTTTGTTGTTTGGATGGGAAGGACATTTCAGCTCTCCCTCTGCAAGAGCAGAATGGAGGCCAGCAGAGTCCTCATTCACTGTTGCTGTTCTCCTGACCCATCTTTCTCCATTTAAGGGTGGTTTTTGTACAGAATCTGAGCTGTCATTGCTGTATTTTTATTACACTCCATCTCCCAGGCAAGCTGAACCAATATATCAGAACGACACAGGTGAGCTACTATTCTGATGTTAAGTATAAAAATCTGTCTCTGCACTGATTATGGAGGAAAAACCCTGCTGCCTAATAATGGCAACTGTTGATTCAATGGCTGTAGAAGTGCAGGGTGCAGAGGGCAAAAGCTTCTTTATTCAAAGGGAAATTATGCTTTAAAACTGGCTTTATTCCAGCACTGTCAATAGACCAGGTCTCTCTCCTTCACTCTCTTTCTATATAACCTCAGTTACTTACAACATTAAAGGTCTTTAGAAGCTTCTTTCCTTAGAGCCCTGTTTCTGCCCCTCATCACCCCAGTGAATGACAACTTGAAAGAAAACCAAGAGCTTTGCTATGGATTTAGAAATGTCTCAAAGCAAATCACTGGATGCCAAAGAAGCTGCCAGGCTACTGCACCTCGCAGGCACTCACAATCAACGAACAAAGGCGCTGGAGGCAGCTCTGGGGGGGAACCTTTTGTGGAGAATATTGACCAGCAAATTACACAGCAGACAGTGCTTTGGCACTCTGCTGTCTAAAGGTGACTCAGACGATCCGTTTAGCTCAGCAAGCTGGTTTCTAATTACACCAAATGCCTGACTCTTGTCAGTGGGCCCAGTATCTGCTRAGCGGGTGCTCCTCATTACATGCGCCATTCATTACCTCACCCTGCACGAGGAGCCATCTCTATGGGGAGAATGGTTGGCAGCATCTCTAGCCTGGATAATTTTCTCAGAGAGAGGTTTAAAAGARAAACCTCAAAACAATTCCCTTCTACCCTTAAAAAAAAAAAAAAAGAGCTTGCACAAAACCCAGCAAATCCTCCCAGCCACCACATGCTAATATCAATAAATACCCTGGAATGAAAGGATGGCAAGCTGCTGYCTAGGGTTTAAAAGTTGAACATAGTATACTTTTCCTGGGTTTTAGCTGGACTCTTGCTTTGGTGCCAGAGTAACAGCTGTAGCAGCTGCAGATGCATTTTACCACCCAGTACAGGCACCTGCTATGACCAAGGAAGTGAAAACCCACAGAGATGCAATTTTYTTTTAATTACATTAGCCTGGTTTTGGCAGCCAGCCATGCACCATGGCATTGGTGGGGATGTGGACTCTATTCACAATTAGAGCCTGTCTGTGGGTTGCTTTTGACACTCGGCAGGTTACTTCAAAGAGGAACAGTGAAGGATCCGTGTCAGTGCTGAATCTCGTTCGGGAGAAATAATAGAGATTGGCATGTGTTTTATTACACAGGTACTGTGTCAAGCTCTGAGATAAGCTTTATATACTTTTTAGACTAGCTGGGCCAGAACAGCTGTGTGTAGCACTGATCAAGGCACGAGTCTGAGGAGTGCCTTTTCATTGCTATTTAACCCAAATGTTTCATTGCTATTTAACCCAAATGATGCATTCCTAGACACACCTCAGTTTAGGGGATGTGAGTGAAGCTGCTCCCAAACACTCTGCTCCCAATGAGTTGTACAAATGAGTATTTTGGGGGCTAGGCTTGCAGAGTGTGCTGTTCTCCTCAGGGCCAGAGCAGGCTCTAGCCTATTTCATTTATTCCTGGAGACAGACAGCTTCATCTGAGTGTCCCTGGATGCTGTGAAAAAGATGGGTAACTCTGGGTGTTTTCCTTGAGAGAAAGAAGTTGTTCTTTGCTTCAATGTTCTCTGTGGCTAAAATTACCTTTTGCTGTAACAGACGTCTTCAAGTAAGTCCAGATCTCAGTGCTAGGGTGGTCACACTGAGGAATAACATCCTGTGTCTTACAGCTTRCATGAGATTCCTTTTGCCAGCTTCAAGAATATGTTGATGAAACTCTCACGACCCTGAACACTACTTGGGCAATGCCTGTTCACCCTCCACTACAGCTCAGGTGCTCTCATTACCTGAATTAAGGTCTGTTTTAATGTTAGGCAATCTCCTTACTGCTTTTCACCATCTGGGCACCRTCTCAGGGTATGCACCATGATGCARAGTAGGGMTTTGTATCTCTATTTTATATTTTGCCCAACTACATCAGGAAAGCTGACTCAGAAGCTGGCAAATAGCTCACACTTGTAAGGCTCTTGCTGTGCTTACCCTGGCACAGGGGGTGTAAGTGAGGAGGACCCTTGGCATCCTCCTCTGCCCCTGCAAATCTTTCAACCACTGTAGTAGGTTGAAAGATTTAGCTRGGGGTGTGTATTCTACTTACCATCTGTTAGAGGTAGGGTGGTTATCTTCTCTTCATTGGGCACTTTTCTTTATCTCTTCCACAACCAATCCTCCCTCTGGGAAATATCTTCTGTTCATGGGCCAGTGAGCATCCCTCCATGGCTGATAAAATTCCATCATCCCATTGGGAGATGCTCCACYCAGGGGGAGGAGCAAAGCATTCCTACCTGGATACAATSTGACCTTTGGAACASCACAGCAGCCTTTGCCYACTGCATTCCCAGASGAGCAGCTTTCTTCTCCACTGCATCCCCAGAGGAAGACCAGGCCCATTTACACCAGCATTGGACCTTCAGAGGAAAACTCCACCCCTCTACAGGATCCCTGCTCCAACAGAACCAYRCTGGCACTGCGGGAGGGCTGAGCCACCATGGAATAGGACTGTGCCACCACCCTGACACAGAGGGTATCAGGTTGTATTTTGACTCTGTCAGTGGTTTGTTTTCTTTTTTTTTTGTACTATTGCATTTGTATTTTTAATTTTCCTAGTAAAGAACTGTTATTCCTATTCCCATACCTTTGCCTGAGAGCCCCTTAATTTCAAAATTATAACAAYTTGGAGRGAGGGGGTTTACATTTTCCATTTCAGAGGAGGCTCCAGCCCTCCTTAACAGACACCTGTCTTTTCAAACCAAGACAGCCACCAAACATGTTCCTTGTTGTATTACCCAGACCGGGTCTCTGGGCCACCAAGGACTGTGAGAAGCAATGCTCCTGCTATGGAGGAGTTGCCATGAAGGATTTCCATGGGCACGTGAGTGGTTTGATTTGCAGAGTGACAGGGCACAAGACAGATGAGGCTGAGCACACATTCTCTGTCCACAGACCTGACAAGTCTCTGCATCCTGCAGGAGACTCAGTGCATGCTGTGGCCTCACATGTCAAAGCAAGAGCCATCAATCTCTGCCCCTGCACTATCAGAAAGGGACTGGCCCCAAAACCAGAGCAAACAGCAAGCTGTGAGTCATTCCCTCCACAGCAGGACTGCATGGCAGACTGGAAACCATGCGGTGTGTTCGCAGGACACTGAAAAACTCACTGGTCAGAAGAGGCTGAGATCTGGGCTGTAATATCAAAAATGTCTGAGCTTTGTCACGGGGAACAAACRTGGCAAGAGAAGACACAGAAATGGCTTCTCTGACCTGTCTAATCAAATGGGTCAATTAAGTGCTGAATAACAGGCCTTGAGGGTTCCTCAGTAGAGCTGTAATCATGATTCCATTTCTGAAGACCTTTATTCCCAGYAAAGGGAAGGACTGCACAGTGCTGTCAACAGCACTCAGGCTTGTCTGGAACATAAAATGTGGAGCTTCAAGGGAAAGTTTGTTTCAAATAACATTTTCCATGTAAATTGTGCTCTGGATTGTTCATTAGTAATATTTATATAAAGGACATCACCATGGTATTTAGGAAKTAAACATTAAAAGGACAGATTCCAAGCCTCTCAAAAACAATTAGAGTAAAAGCAGGGTAAATGAAAGAAAAAATCTGGTAGATGATGTCAGAGCAATTGTTCCTGCTTTGAATCACTCATGGTGAGAGGAGAACAAAGCCTGAAGTGAAATGATCAGAACAAAAACAAAACAAGAGGAGTAAAAACTGGAAACAGTAAARGAATTAAAAAGAATTATATGGAGCTTCACTCCATCTTCTTCAGGCCCTGCTGAGATGTAGAAGACCTAAGGCCCTACAAAACAGAAACAGAAAGTCAGGTTTAGATGTCATTCAGGTTTGCACATACTTGAGATGTTGACCAGATCAGTGGTGATCTTGAAAAGAAAGGAATGATTGTCGTTGGGTTTGAATGAAGATTTGAGTACCTCCATCAACTTCAACTGGTAGGAAAATGTAAAATGCAGCCTAGGAAGTCACGGATGAATAGACTTATTCTGACAAAAATACCATTTTCTTCCCATGTTTCAAAATAATTCTTTGACAATTCCTCCTCTGGAATTATGTGTTCCCAGATGGAGCCTTGTAATGCTCTCATGGCACTGAAAGAATGAGAAAGATTTATTTTATTTCATGTCTTCTTSCTTGAAACCAAAACTGAATTTGTAGTCAGTGCCTGCTTCTGCCTGTAGAGGAGCAACCACCCTGGAAAGAAGAAATCTTCAAAGTCTTGGAGTGTTGTGGAAGATGGAACAACTTGCACTGTCAGCCACAAAAAACAGGGACAGCTTCTGGGGTAGGAAATCCTCTAAKGAAAAGAAGCTACATGCCAGGAACCCCATATACTCTTGGGTTGTTGYTTTTTTTTCCGACCAGCTACAACAGGCTTGTTTTTGTATTGCATGAGAGGGACCAGAGAGGCAACCCACACCCTAATTGCTGGAGATACTTAGGCTTTGCATCTTGTCTCAACTATGGCAAGAAAGCCTTGGTAAAGTTATGGGTAGTATAAAGCATCAAGGACACAAGGAAATGAAGGAAAAGAAGCTTTAATGACTTCTGGGTGTATTACTTTGTACCTTTGATGGCACTTTGGTGCASTATTTTCCAGAGTCCTCAAAAGTTACCTATTTTATAGCCCTGATTTTAAGGTATTACCCACTCTACTGATAGTTCACAGCAACACCAGGCAATCTCTGAGTTACTCTTTCACTGTTGTGGCATTTATCTAGTCACAGGTGAGGACTGAGTTAGCTCAGTACTTCCCAGTCATTTTCTAAGAACTAAATCTTAATTATGAATCATTCCTGAGATTGTCAAGACATGCACCTATGGATATATGGGAAAACAGAAGGGAGGGACTCTCACCAATTTCCATCCCTGCAAAACTGTAAATTTAAGATTCCTTAGCCCTGTCATCTTTTACACTAAGTATTGCAGCAAGCAAGATGAGCTGCTGGAAAGGAGTTGTTGTTAGGCACATACAAAGCCAGAGGTAAAGTGTTTAGGAGTTTCTGGGTTTCTCTTGCTGTTGTGGCATAACTTTGATCTCCCACGCTACTCTTAACCCTGTTCTCATCTATTCATCCTCTTAYAGTGCCTATGGCTCCATTGCTCAGATCTGAAATATTACTCTACAACTAAAGTCATCAGTCTACCACTCCCCATGCTCCCCAYACCCTCTCCCAAAACTCTCAGGGAAGCAAATGGCTTTTAAGGATTGTGTGAATATGGAAACTCACCTTCACCATGCAGAACATCCTCCTTTCTCCACAAGCCATAGTCTTTGCTCTTCACAAAGGGAAAGGAGAGGTGGAAATGTCTTATTTAATTAAGATGTGTTGTTGCCCTTTTCCTTTGGTAATCAGAGTGAGAGAATCTGAAAATAAGAATATTCTTTTGGGGAAAGTTTMGTGGCAGACTAGGTTACATGCCCAGGGAATAGTGCAGTTCTCAGGGACAGAAATCTTCCAAAACACCTCATAAGAAAAAATAATGCAGTGTACAGTTACATATACAATTCATTTGCATCTGAATGTCCAGCATTATCCTGGCATTGTCTTATCTACATACAGCTGCACATGAAAGACCATTACAGTTATGTCAAAACAAAGCAGCCCATTCCAGTTCCCTCCGAGCCCAGACCACGTGCCACCCGCTTCTCACTGCCACCCCTTGCTTGTCTAAAAGTAACAAGCCTCTTTCCCAGACAGCTCCCATTGATCAGCTCCTGTTGGCAATGCAAATTCCTTCCATGTGCACTCAGGCATAGCCATCAGCCTGCAGCACAAAGAGGTGGAGCTGCTCTTTGCCTTGCACAACTGGAGAATTTCCTGCTGTTTTCCCAGTCCTCCACAGGCCAGGTCTGTGTGCTCCACATCAATCCAGGACATCCCATTCACTCCATGAGCTGCTGCCACAGGGCTCTCTGCAGGCAGCTTCTTCCCAGGCAGGGCCTGGATAACTTCTAGCTTTGTTTTCCTTCATGTAAAAAGACATTTTTGTTATAAAAGCAGCTCTCAATGCGTATAGAAGATAATAGGAGRACTCTCAAATCACGGGAAATATCCCCGACCAGAGACATTTATTGTTACTGTTGGCGTTTTTTGTTTTGGTTTTGGATCTCCTGAGCATCAGAGTCAAAGCTCACCATACTCAATCCTTTCTGTTCTTTCACAAAAGAACAGAAAGTATAGCAAGCACTGACCATAAAATATGAAATAAATAAGCAGTGGATAAAAGGCAGACACTCCAAATATTATTAAATTATGGATAATTTCACACTGTTTCAGAATAACCTTTTTTCCCCCTAAATTCAGCTCTCACCGATGTAGATGGAAAAAATCCTTTGGGCTTCAAAGTGGGTAATGTCAGGTCACTGCTGAGCACTTCAGAAATATTGTTACAAATATTTGATCAAACATAACAAGAAACCTATTGCAGACCTAGATCAACCAGGTTTGAAACCAGGGTCTTAATTGTAGGGTTAAACACATCTTTAAAATCCTTATCAGTTTTATAGTGAAAGTAATTTGTCAACTGAGACATCTGATATGCGCCCGGGGTGGGTTTTTTCCTTTTTATTTTCTGGTTTTTTTTCCTTTTTAGGTAGCTAGATAGGTACAAACCAACAAGTCAGGAGATACTATACTACTATAAAGCTACAATGTATGCTATTTTCTGAAGGTATTTCCAAAGGCAAGAAATATTGTCCAGGCAGCTTCAGGTTAAGGGAAAATAAATTTTTTTTCCTTCTCTATACAGACTGAAACAGTTCTGCAAAGGGCCTTGTTTTGCAGTAGTGTTGAACACAAGTGTTCTCCTGAGCAAGGTTAAAGGTGCTGCTCTAGAGGATTTGTGGTACTGCAGTGGTTGAATCATTTATCACTCCTGAGTAAATATGAAGTTCAAATTTATGTTTAACAGACATGTGACCATTAAACTCACTCCACACTGGCAGCTGCCAGAAGAGCTCTTTGTATCTGATTGCARTGTGAGGAGCTGAAAATCCCTCTGCTTTAGTGTAGAGAGCTCTTCTTCTCTCTCTCTCTAGACCCTGCCCAGGTCCCACTGGCTACAGCTCCTTCTTTTGGGAATTTGCRCCTAGAATCCCACACACTGACAATACTCAGGGTTTGCCCTGAAGTTCCCCCTCAAGGATAACAGGCCAGCTGTGGCTTCTCATTCACTATCCAGGATCTGCCTTTTGCCCTCTCTGACTGTAGCAAGAAGCCATGGATGCTTCCCAATATTTTGATACAAATCATTCCAGCTAAAAATGTCTCTTTTCTGTAGCAAATCCAGGTTACAGAGCAAAGTTACTGCTCATAAGGCATAAAAATGCAGAAAACAAAAGACTTTCACGGGGGCAACACTGATCTTTTTGAGTCTCACTGAACTCTACACAAAACTGTCACTTGGGCAAAAATACAAGAGACTTAGGTGGCATTTTGTGTTTGTTTTAGAAGGGAAATAAGKGCTGCCAACTCTTCTGAACGATGTTAAACTGTTCCTGCAGAGAGTCAAGTCTCCAGCAAACTGGACAGATGTTGTATGGGCAGTGAAAAGACACTATCCTTTGTCATGTTGAAAGACTCCAGCTGAAGGGCCTTTTGTACCTCATGAAAGAAAGGCCTCCTTATGCAGAGGATGTGCTGAAAATGGGAAAAATAGGCAAGGAAAAAAACTGAAAAGAAAACCTGCATTGCATTTTGCATCTGAGTAGTGGAAACACAGGTCTAATGTACTGTTGAGGTTACAATCTGCAAAATAAGGAAAATTTGGACCACTGCTTACTTGCAGTTCAGAGCCAYAACCAAAGACTGTTGCCCGCTTCTGTCCTTGTGATGACTCTGTTCCCCTCTTACGAGCCCTGCACCAGATAAATATAGGAGGAATTTTATCTCCATTTCATCTTGGGGACTCACAATTTAATTTCTAATTATTACAAAACTTACTGTTGTTTCAGGCCTGTCTGGGGAAGTCACCAGCTKTGGAGTGGACAAATTGTGGAAAGCCATAACTTCTCTAAAATWTTTATATTCCTTATCATTAGTAAAGATTTACATGATCCCTCTCAAGTAACCCAMAGAGATTCAATGATTTTGAGAGAGAGAACCAAGCATCTGCTTTGACCTCCTGTGCACTTTCACACCACTGGCCCTTGCCCAATAATGACTTTGACACTGACACATCTCCCCAGAGGCTGCCCAGGCCTGGGGACAGGCAGGGACAGGCAATCCTTTACTTCCCCTGCAGACTTTGGCCAGTGATAATTGCTGAATCCCTGTGGCAGTGTGAAAAGAGCAGAAAATAATAAGAATGGCAGGATCTGTGACACAGACACCTRCTAAGGAAACTCAGCTTCATCTAGGCTGATCTTTCCATGCAACCTAGAGGATGTCCCCTGCATTGTGGTAACAGCTGGGCAAACTTCTTCCTCCCTTCTTCTCTGAGATGCTGTTGCTTTCACAGGAGTGTTTGCCTAATTGTTGGTACCTATGGGACTCCAGTCTGGCTTTGTTTTTGTCACTGTCATTGCCATAGCCCACTGCTTGCAATTCTGAGTGCACTTGTAAAGAATTTCTTAATACTCTGCACACACAGAGGATTCAAACTAAGTTGTTTTTTTTCTTTTATACAGATATCTCTATATAAAGAGGTGAGCCTTACCCACTATGTATTCAGTCACCCTACCTAACCTGAGGCATTTAACTAAGGAACCAAATTCAGATTACAGYGTGCTCGCTGTTGGTGCATGTTATGCAGAGCCCCTCATGACAAGGGGGCTGGAACCAGATGATCTTTAAGGTCCCTTCTAACCCAAACCATTCTGTGAATACATAAATGCACTGTGGGTCCCCAGTGGGATAGATTGTCCTTTAAACTGTCCTTTAAATGTCTTCAGTGGAGGAATTGTACTCCCTGAATTAGGGATCTTCATCTTTCAAAGACCTGCAAACCAGAAGAAGGTCCTGGCCAACATCTACAAAGTTACCTCCAGGTCCTTTACTTTTCTATAACTAACTCCCGTGTAATTATTTAACATTAAAGACACTGGGGGGAAATGGAGTGTCCTAGGCTGATGTTATGATGCTTGTATCCCCATTTGTGTGTTCTGTTTATGCTGGATATTATGTTCTGAGCCTTCAAGACTGGCTCTGAAGAGTGAATTTTTGTTTCAGTTTTGCTATCAGCCGCTCCCCCTTGGCTGGCAGAACACACAGACGGGGCAGTACATGGTGCTGCTTTTGCTTCTTGTCTGGCTTTTCACTTTGCTCTTGCTCTTGCTTCTGTTTAGCTCCTGCTTTGCTCTTGATTTTTGCTTCTGCTCATTAGTTAGTTTAGCYAAGCAGTCCAAATTTTTCCCTGGACTGTTTTTCCTTTCCCTTTTTTGGAACTACTCGAGCCTGCTCCGGACTGGGCCCTGGCAAACACCGAGAGTTTGCACCTTGTGGCCTCCAGGGCCTACCCTGGGCAGCAGCCATCCCCAGTGCTGGAGGGACAGATAACAGAGCAACCACCCCCAAGAGAGACTTTCTGATTTGTCATCTTTTTCAGAGCAGTGCAAGAGCTTTGTCATCCAGTATTGTTCATTCTGTGTGCTGGGGGGTGCTGTGCCTGTTAAATAAACGGGTTCTTTCCACTTGTCTCTGAGGAATCCTTCCCGAACCGGTTGGAGGGAGGGRCCGTGTAGGTTTACTTTCTGGAGGGGCCCCCTTTTGGAGGTTTTYTCCCAAATTTGCCCTAAACCAGGCCAGAGGCAGGCAGAGGAGTCCCGGGGGTGACCAGTGCGAGCTCCAGGGCTCTGGTTTGTCACCTGCAGAAGGCAYAGGAGCCCGGCTTGCCCGGGGCAGCGCTGGAGCGCGGCTGTGCAGTTCCCCCCGGCACCGCCGAGTGTCAGCGGAGCTCCTGGAAAGGTCTGGCTGCAGGCACTGAAAATCCTGCTCGGGAAGGGCCCTCCAGCGTTTTCCCTTCTTTTGTACAGTTTTCCCTTCTTTTGTACAGTYTTCCCTTCTTTGTATGGTTCGTGTGCGGTGGGAGATGGAGGAGTTAATCCGCCCAGCTGTTGTGTGCCTGCTGCTCCCGAAGCCAGCCCTGGAACAGCCCCAGCCTTCAGTGTATTTCTGGTGCTTCTCCAAATTACAGCCATGCAAATATTCAGCTCATAGGGACAGGAGGCAAAAGCTGAGGGGTGTCTGACCCAGATTCACCTTTGATGTGAAAATCATGAAGGTCTAAAGGGCTTTTAGTGTCTAAGCTGTTGCTAGTTGAAGTGGTCAGCTTGCCAGCTCAGTTTTACAAAAGCTTTCTGACAAAAGCCCCCTGCTAACTTAACAACTTCAGCAGTAGAATATTAAGGATGAACATAAATTAAGACAGCTGGGAAAGAGCAGGCACCCATAATGGCAGGGCAAAGTCATACCAGCGTTGCTGCTTGTTACTCTGGGAGGATGCTACAGCCAGAATGGGAGCAGGGAGAGAAGCTGGAATGCAAAAAACAGAGGTGTCTCCTGTATCTACATGATCTCAGGATCTTACAGGTACACAGAAACGTGTGCTGTGTGAGGGCAGGATGGATCAGCTGATACTCCTGCAATTTTCGCTGCTTAATACCAAATAAATCAAAGCCAAAACATTCCCTGTAATAGGTATTGTGGACTCCCCTACCCGGAGACTTTTGTCTCCACAAGAAGAGGGTAATAACTTTGTTTCATTCCCTTTACTTTATGCAGTGGTGAATTACAGAAGCTAAAGTTTCGGCCTTTAGGTTTAAAATCAGACAGGTGCAGGGTTATGCTGACATGCTGGGGTTTTTTAGGAGAACTTAGTCTAAGTGTTGTTTTGTGGTTTGCTCTTTCATTTCATGTCTAGCTAAGTTAAAATCAAGAGGATTCAAAAGCAGCTATTTTCTACCTCAATGACAAGCATTGAGGATTCAAATTATGCATGATGTCAACAGTTCTACTACATTCTTTGCTAAAAAAATCCAGAACTTTTAATTTTTATTTAAATAGGAGTTGTCCAGGCTAAGGGTTTCTTTAAAAAACCAAAAAATAACAATAATAAAATAATAAATTCAACCCCCCCCTCCCTCCAATACCAACTATTAATGTTATTCCAAGCTGGTTTTTTCTGAGCTAGCTACTTTTATTGGCAGAAAGGAAGAAAAAAGTTCATTGCATCTTCATCCCTCTATACATTAGAAAAGAGAATTCCTGAGACTGTTGTAAATTCTTATTTTTAGTCTTCCTCATCTACGAACAGTGCATGAGAGAGGGGACAACATACAGGGATCAAGTAGACCAGAAGTTTGTGGGGAAAGTTGTAAYAGGATTCACTGTCTGGGAGATTAGACAGGAAAATTTGAAGAAGACTCCCATCTCTAAAAGTTCAAATATCTGCCAGTGGGAATAACCCAAGCCTAATTTCCCTAAAATTTCAGCTGTCYACATGCTGTGAGACGTGTTTTAGCCAAGGTCATGCTAATCTTGAGTCAAAGCACACTCTGTTGACAGTACAGAGAATTTGATGCACTCAATGTGGACAACACAACCTCCATGAATCCCTCTTGTTGTTAATTCAGTGATAGGACATGAAAAATATTAAAAAACCAAGATGAAACAAAGTTAATCAAACTCCAAACCATATTTCATATTAGACAAAAATATTTAAGCCTAATTTCTGGTGGAATAAGTCTGACTCCRCTCACTTTGTGTCCACTTTGTGTCTCAGTAGTTTACCCAAGCTGAAGACCCGGATCTTTATTTTAAGTAACAGAACACTTGAAAATCTGGAGAATATTTATTTAATTTTAACACAATCTTTAAGGCACCTTCATTAATATTTTCTAAAAGCCAAACTTATCAATTTTCTTCAATTTGGAGGTTTTTTTTTTTTTAAAAGCTGACTTTTCTGCCTGGTTCAAACATCACCGAAAGTTTCTCTCTGGCCACTGCACTTGCACTGTCTCTCACTCTGAAATTYGGGGAAAGATTTAGATCTTGTTTGCGAGCTTCTCGTGTGTGCCCAGGAACCGCCCAAAACTCGAGGATTTTGCTCATCTTCTTTCAGCTTTGCTGCCACAGGATGGCACCAGAGCCCAAGGAAAAGTCTTGGGCTGTAAGGTGGGGTTGGGAGAGGACAGCATCACTCCAGGATGATGGAATCCTGCCCCCATGGCCAGCCACCTACAGGATCCTTCCAGCACCGCAGGACATTGGGGAGCAATCTGAATATCTCAGCTTCAGGTCCMTGGCACAGCAACCCAGATGGCCTTTGTCAGCTTTTCTCCAGGACTCAACTGGTGCTAAGTCATTGTTGAATTAATTCACAAAGCTCCTCTTCAAATTAGGCAATGGGATTTCTGACCATTTCTGACCTGTCAAAAAAACTTCCGACTTTCCTCATAGTTCTCTGTGTGAAGGACTGGGTTTCATTTCTCAGCTGTCACCTATGCTGACATGAAACACAAGGGCAGTGTAGTCCAGAAATTGGGGCACAGATTGGACCTGTGGGATCATCTCTGTACCATGGGGTGGCCCAGGTAGCTGGAGATGCTGTCAGGTGGTTTGTGCCTATGACATCTTTTTGAGGAGGAAAAAAAGGAACAATTCCACTTTTGAGCATCATGTGATACAGATGTGATCTCAGCACTGGGCTCTAAATCACAGTTTAATTAAATAAGAAGCACAGGTACAAAGATGASCTGCAAGTGCGCCTGGGTCATGGTGTTGCCTCAGTGATGGCACCAGACTTTTGAAAAGCCAGACAAMTCAGCATTTCTGTTGCTTGGGCTTCAGCTTCTTATGCCACCAAGCACCCCTCCATGGGCCATGAGTGTTTCCAGGTGTCTCCTGAAGTGCTGCTGTCCTGTTTGGCTGCAATGGCACTGGGACACACCTACAGCTCTTCCCATAGGCAAGAGGGAAGGGACAATAAGGTCTGAGGTGCAGAGATGTTTCACTCCTGCCTGCTCCTGGGGCAGATACCTACTGTCCCATACACGGGGCTTGTAGCAGGAGCCTCAGATMTTAGCTTTGATAAACATTTTAAAGAACAACAAACCTAAGAAATTTGTTTTTCCCCTGTGGCTGAAGTGACCAGAGCAGGCTCTCAGCTATCCCATTSTACCTGGAAAACTCCCAGACAAAGCAAGCTGGCACCAGTGCTGAAGAAGACCCAGAACCAAGAAAAGAGACATACATGTTAGRGTTGATGCTATTTCTGGGACCTCKGTGTCTTCCTCTTTTATATCTTCATCACCCCAATGGGATAATTTTTATTTTTGTTTGCTATAACCAAGGCACATGCATTTAATAATGCTTTTTCTGCACTGTTCTGCTTATAAAGCCCTTTCTTGTGAAGGCATTGCCAAGTATTGCAGAAATATCATGCAGTGCTAGTCATAGGCACATACTTATACACACACACACAGAAATGTATGTGTCCATATATATATATAGATACACAAAGTATAAATATATATATATATACATGTACATTCATTCATATATGGATATATAGATATATAAAAATGCAATGGTGGGTTTGTCTCTGGTGCATTCTGAGAAGATGTGATGTTTTTCCACATTTCCTGGGAAGGGAACAGGAGCAGCAGCTGCACCTGCCAAGTCTCAGCTCCCATGCAATTGTGACTGCCACAGGTTTGGGTCTCAGCAACTGCRTCTCTGCTGCTGTTATTGTCGTTTTAATTAAGTGAAAATTTTACCAGAGTCCCTGAGCAAAGACATGAGAGTGTTATTTCTAAAGTAYGCAGTTCTAAGAAAGTATCAGCTTGTCTTGGTTTTCACTTTGAAGGGAGAGTATATTAACAAACAYAGCACAATAATAATTGTAAGTACACTTAACCAGCTAAGAGCACAGAATAAAGCAGATTTCAGTTGTACCACAGTGACTTYAGAGTAAAAGCACTTCAGATTGAGAGGTCTGAGATCAACACTTACAGTGTCACCTCAAGAAAGGGATCTCAGAGGAGCAGCCATGCAAAGAGAGCAGGGAAGGACTTTCAGGGTGTTACATCTGAATTTGTGTTTGTCAGTCCCCTCTCCCACTTCTCCTGAGGAAAGTTTTCTGTAGCTTTTTATTTTCAGGAAAGGACAAGCATCCACTCATTCGGGGTGTAGCAAGTTCACCACCCTATTGACACTTCAGCACTGAAAGCTTTCTGCCTCCACCCACCAAATTTCACAGGATCAAGGTTTTAGTCTCTACCACTTCCAGGTGCATCTAACAAAGRCATTGGCCAGCTAAGCTGCTGCTCCCAGAGCTTAGCTCAGGCTGTTACAAAACTGGTAATCCCCAACCTATGGGACTTGGTGGCCTCAAGCTAAACCTTCAAATCCCAGGGCTTGTCCTTCCCTGTGGTCAGAGTCTCCTGGGTAGGCAGCAGGGTGTGATTGAAACTGCAGCCCTTGAAATCCCCTGGCTTATCAATTCCAGTCTCCTGTAAAATCAAAAGATCAAAAATTCCTTCAAACTAGAGTGCAAAAGCTTTTGGCCAGTGGCTAATRATAGCAAACCAATCCCCTTCAGCCCTCCCTGCTCAGGAGGGTATTTTAAAGGAGGGTATTTTAACAGAGAATCTGTGCCACAGCTGGACATCCCAGAGCTGATAACTGTGACTGACTCTGGGGACCTGGATTCTAATCACAGAGGCTGAGCCTGCCTGTTTATAAGATCCCAACATGAACTCAGACCACTCAGTTTCTGCTTTCTGTGGTACARAGGGGTGAAAAAACACTCTTTCTTAAAGGACTCCTCAGGCCTTATCCTTGGGAATTTTCTCTTGCATTCCTGCAGTCTTCACTCCCTGCCTTAAGGAATAAGTTGTTTACTGTAGTAAGTGCCACACAAAGCTTTTGAGGTGGGTATTCAGGTCCCTGCAGGGCCTTGCACTGTGCAGGTTCTCCTCTGAYGTTCTCTGTAGTCCTACAGAAGGAATCACATGTTTCCAAATAAACACAACTGGGTGAGTGTTTGCAGGATGAAAGCCCAGCCTCACTTCCTACCTGTAGGAAACTGGAAGTCACTGTGAGTCAATGCAGAGAGCAGGATTTATGATTGACATGGTGAAACTGCCAGGGTCGAGATCTTAGGATATAAACCACCCACTGTTTAATCCTAGGCAAACAATGGGCTCTCCCACCCGCACCAAGGAGTGCTGCCTTGACAAGCACTCTCTGCATGTTTGCAATGTCTGTATTAAGAGCCAAACATAATATGGTGATGGCTTGGCATCTGGGGCTTGGGGAAGCTGGRGGATTAATGTTGGTCACTAAACACAGAAATCTGACATTCAATATCCTGGGCTTCCCAGAGGGAATGTGGTGCCAGTTGTGGTGGTTTCAGGGGGATGTGAGTACTGGATGTGTCCTGCTGGAGATCTCCATTGTCCCCCTGCACAAGAGATGGCTCTGCTTCAATCCAGGAGCAACAGCAGCTTTACATGTATTCTAGATATGAACATATGAAGGGTTTGGATTTTTTATGCGTTTTGGATTCAGTTTGGATTTTTATCTGASTACGAGAGAACAGGGATATGCCTGGTGAAAATGTAATGGCATCAGCCAGTGAAAGGCATCAGACAAACAGGCTTCATCTCCTTCAGACATTAGTAGATATTTGTAACCACTGTAGAGAATGATGGTCTTAGTGCTGAAAAAGTACTTTGTCTGGAAGGCAAGTGTGATCAGTAGTACCCTTCCCTGAGAGTGCCTCAAGACACTCACTGTCCAATATTTCTGATTTTTTAATACTGCCACTTGTGATCAAAAATACCTAAACATCATCTTAAACAAGCTGGCCAGGTTCAGTCTTCACCTGAGAGCTGCCAGAAGTTGATCTATAAGGTCCTCTTGTAGGAACAATACTAGTGAAATGTAATACATAACTAACACAAATTAAACATCTTGGACACAGATGGAAACTGTGAAATCTCTAAGTCTCAAAGAAGTCTTTCAACTTGAATTTTTTTCCTAATCGATTCTACGATTATTGGATAAATAAACTCTGTGATTGTTCAGCACATAAACACCCTTTGTTAAATGTGTCCGTCAATAGACAATTCATATAAATGATACTAACTATCATCAAAGGAGTAATAACACCTTTATTGATGAATAAATCTCTAAAAGACAGATCAAATGGAGGTTAACTAGCCATGCATGACATTAGCAGGAATTAGTCTAAAAACAGCCTTGCAGGCATGCTGGCTACTRTACCTGGGGTGGGAAACAGCGTGGGCCATGCTCATGGAAGGACCTGCAAGGTCAAAAGCCCTGCAAAGGCCATGCTGGTTATTTTCCAGTACATAGTCTGGCGACATTACTTCTATTTTGTATTTTTCTGTGGATGTTTAAAGACATTTTTGACAAGGAGAGTCTTTYAGCATGTCTGAAGAGCAGTAAGATGTGGGTGGCAAGCCACCAAGCTGTGCACACACCCATGTGGACTGAGCTCTCCAGCCAGCAGCTGTCCATGGCAAGGCTGCCTGGCTTCACCCATCCTGGCAGAGCAGGGGGTGGCACAGGAACAGGAGTGACCTGAMCACAGTCACACCTGCAGTCTTTGAATGTGGCTGAAAAGTTCA
This sequence comes from Cardinalis cardinalis, assembly GCA_014549065.1. Taxonomy (NCBI): domain Eukaryota; kingdom Metazoa; phylum Chordata; class Aves; order Passeriformes; family Cardinalidae; genus Cardinalis; species Cardinalis cardinalis. Next base: position 1,075,000 of record JACDOX010000014.1, read on the forward strand.
CAGGACCCACAGTCCTGACTTTTTCCTCCCTCAACAAAATTCAGTGAGATCCCAAAGTCCATGTAAGGTGTTAGATAGGAACGTGAAATAGCTCTTTAAAAACCTGGGGGTCTGTTTAGACAGGACTGACCTCCACAGAGAAGGGCTTAGAAAAAAAATCTCAATAGCAACAGGTGATATGAAGTAAATAAAAATAAGACTTTTTCCCAGGAAAGCCAGTGGTGGAACAACAACTGGGTGRAAAAGAAATATTCATGAGCCACAAAGTTGTGTTCTGCTATTGTTTTTGCRTACATGACTCTCTTGATCTGTATCCCAGACGTGTTTTCCAGCTGCAGTATGATTTTTTTTCAGAGCTGTGGCAAAGTAGTTGGAGAGTTTAAGCCACTGGTGACACACCAAGAAATGCTTCCCAGCACCTGCACCCATGACAGGACAGTGAAAAAGAAGAAGTGTTGAGAGCAGGTGGAGGGAGTTGATCCTTCCCCTTTATTCATCATTGGTGAAGCCAYATCTGGAGCACCATGTCCAGTTCTGGGCTCCTCCTGCAAGAGAGACATGGAYCARCTGGAGAGAGTCCTGTGAACATGTCTGAACATGATTAAGGGGCTGGAGCATCTCTCCCCACAGCAGAGGAGCCTCTGGTATCCCAGTGCTCTGCTGCAAAGTGTTCAGAGACAGTGCCCCATTTCCAGCAAACTCCTCTCAGCCTCTTAAGAGGCCAGTGGTGAGCTTTTGCCTTTGCTGTGGAGATATATTACAGCCAATAATAARCAATGAGCTCTTTTTCCCTCATAAGATGAAATCAATGCACGTTAGAATAGTTAGGTGGAATTACACAGCATATTAATGACCCACTTGGTAACTACCAGTGATGAAAACTGGCAGGACAAATGATTTCTCTGTGCACAGAGAGTTCCAAAGAGGACATTGGGGTCTCTCTGTGAGAGGATCACCAACACCACCTGAGCTGTTTGTAGCTGGGACTGTGTTTCTGAGTCTTCAGGCTACTCCAGAATTGCCTGTTTAGTCMGATGGAAATTCCATCCTCAGCTGTGCAAGCATCAGCTCTCATATCTTTCTCCACTGGCTACAGATGGTTCTAGCTCTCCAGACCATGAACTGCCATATCAGCCCAGATGCCAGGGCAKGTTTGCCATGGTTTTGCCTGCAGTGTTCAGATGCTCCCCAGTACTTTGCATTGACTTTTTGGCTAGATTCATGCTGCCTGGAGCTTGCATTCATAGCTCTTCACTCCCTTCTGCCCCAGATATGAACTGAGGGAAGCCACTGGTTTGACAGCAGGTCAGGCACAGCAGCACCCTGACCACTCCCTTTGTAGATACTGCAAAGCAGTGGAAAATCAGAGAAATGATGACACAGTAACATAACATTGGAGACAGGCAAGGTGGAGCAAGCCTTAATGGTAAGAAATGAAAGTAAAACTCAGGGGAAAAAAAMCAGAAAGGTCAGCTCTTCTTTTTCTGACAGTGATGACATGCAAAAAAAAAAGCTAATTTGGAAAAATTTTACTAGAGAATTGCTATCTGCTTCAGTGGTCTTCAAGCATGTAATGCCAGAGTGTGTTGCACACTGGCTTTGCCTGCTCTGTTCCAGAATATGCAAAGTGACCCACAAATGGCCAATTGTCTGAAATACCAATCTGCAAAATGAAAAGCTTGTACTTTGGCTTTTCTCTGCAGTTTTAGTTGAATGAAGGCAGGCAGTTTCAGAGGAGTATCACAACATGACATTCACAAATCTCACTGAAATGTAAGTACTCAGATCCTTTATAAAACCATCCTTGAAGGACCAGAGTGATCAGAAGAGACAGTTTAATAGACCTGGAGACTGTTCTGAAGTTATAACTAAACACAGCAGACAATGTTATCCCTACCTTTTTTTAGCCTTTTCACCTGAGGAGCAGGATCACACAGTTATGAGCGTATGTCCCATGGGCTGAGACCTCAGGTTTTAACAACGCTGTGCTGGCCTGCAGTAGGGTCAAAGCTACAGAAGTCTCTGTTAATCATCTCTGCAGCCACCCTGAACATTTGTGGGTGGTTCTTTGCAGGATTTTTATGTTACGTTGGGTCTGTGCAACACCACATGTCCTCGTCACAGAGCTGTAGCATTGGTCAGGCAATTCTCACTGTGGTGCCACAGAATTTCTTGCTAACGGTGCCTTTGTCTCTTTTCCTTGCCTGTAATGAAAGCCAGCCTTCCASTGCCCTGACACTTCCCTGCATCACTCAATGAGAAGGGCCAAACAAAGTAAATTTAAGGGATGGACTCTTTCTAAACTAGGTAAAATAACATTTGCTAGAGCCAGSAGTCCTGGAGCAATCATTCCAGCTGTGCTTCTACATTCTGCCTCCTAAAAACAAGCACTGCGCTGGTAGAAGGAATGACCCAGCTGCTCTCCTACCAAGCTCTCTCCATGTCAAGATTCACAGAGTTTTACAGTGAAAAACTGAAGCACTGAGGGCTGGAATCATGCCTTTAAATCACCTGCCTTTAAATAGAAATCACATGGRCACCTGCACCTCAGCTATTCCCAGGCTCACCTCTCAGCCTGAGAGGCATTTCTGGAGTCTGAGCTGCTTTAGTATTTGTTCTCAGATCTTCAGCAACGTGTTGCTATTATTATAAATTGTAATAACCCAATTATGAATTGTAATAACTGAATTAATATTGCTGTTAATAATGCTAGGTATTGTCAGGATCTAGAGAAGGAGAATAGAATAGAATAGAATAGAATAGAATAGAATAGAATAGAATAGAATAGAATAGAATAGAATAGAATAGTCTCTGAAAAGCATATATCACTTTAGTATCTCACATGAACAGCTGAATAAGGAGTTTTCTGGAAAAAAACCCTCACACTTCAGAATCTGATCCAGAGTGAAATCCAGATCTCGATACTGGGATTCTGCATCTCTCTAGAAATTCAACAGTAGTTACATATTGGGATTTGGGACAGTTCAGATATCAGTTTTTATGATGGTACTTACCCTAAAGCAAGCAATAATGATTTTATGGTAATTATCCTCCTGCCATCTGGTAAACAACACAATGCTACAGCATGTGATGCCATGTTTTTGCTGATCCTGACTGATCCCTCTTTGAGGCACTGTTAACATAGACAACATTTTGTTTTCCCGTAGGAGCTGCTTGGAGGACAATTAGTTGAATCCACTACTCTAATCATGTGGATTTGTTTTGGAGCAGGACAGTCTCATAATACAAAATGCCTATTTCAGTTTGAACAAGCAGATTTATTAAAGCTTTTAYGTGCACACTGTGTAGCTACCATACACAAAATTAAAATCCATCTGGAGTCAAGAGAATATACAAGCAAACTAAATACTACAAGGGCAATAATATTACTAGCTCTCACATCAAGCTTGCAGTCAGTGTAATATTTTATTGTTATTCATAAGAAAATAAAATAATACTAATACTTTCTGCTCATGRCCAGGTCCTGACACACTCACACAGCAAAGGCCATCTTTTTTTAACAACTTCTGTGCCTGCTTTGCTTTCCAGGCTGGGCAATTCTAAGGCTGTGAAAGGCTCTGTTCATAGTACACTGAGGCACGGGCTGGGACTGGCACAACCAGGTTGGACCTCAGAGCTGTGAGGCTGATTCCCTGCTGGGCTGGGACCCTCAGCAGCTCCAGCCGTGCCCAAGATCATTTCTTGACTTACTGCAACCACAACACCCCTTTGCCCTTCACAAATACTCCTCTCAGAACCTGTTACCCTGGGCCAGTAGGAGACTAAAATGGTTCATGCAATTATGCTCCAGGATGACTTTATTCAGCCTGATTAATTACAAGGTATAGTATCTAATCCCCAAATTTAGCATGGTGCTTCTGTACTAATTATACTCTCTGGTACCTTAATTTTCTCTTTATAGCCCAGCTAAGAATAGTTCATACACATTTTTGCATTATCCTCAGGCCAAGAGGGAAATCCAGCRTTTAACACTAGATCCCAGAGACAATCACAATTTATTCAACCTTAAGGCTCCTGGGACATGCTTGGAAATCCATTCCCCCAAGCAAGACACTCCTCAGGMAATGCTGGGGCAAATTTGTCCAGTCTTCATGCTGCACAGAGGAAAGTTAGTGCTGGGAAGGGGTCTGGACATCCACAAAGAGTGGACACATTGGATGCTGCTATTCCCTTCTGGACACAATGGAATGATGTGGCCAGTCTAAGTTGCTTGACCAAAACCACAGAAAGAATCAGTGTCAGGATTAGAAATAAAACTTTCTGATGCCTGRTTAATATCTTTACCTCCTAAATGAGAAAACTGAGGCAGGGCTCAGATAAAGTCACCAGTAGCTGCATTTTCACACATTTTCTGCCCTATTCTGCACTGATGCACCTTAACATAGGGTTCATCCCTACAAAATTTTCTCCTCCAAGTAGACCAGTATAACAGAATAGGGGGCAGACTTAGCTACRACTGCAAGAAAGGACTTCAGTGTACATTTAGATCTTCTATAGCTTCTGGATAATCCCATGGGAATATAGCCACAGTTGTGTGGAAGGGTTGTACTGCCTGAATTTTGGGGTGATAGAGMCATGCCCAGAGTGGTTCAGCTGCTGTGAGGGTGGTGAAGAGTCAAAGACATCCTGGGTGACTTTGGTGGGAGATTAGATCTGAAAGCAAAGCCAGAGAGGTTGCAAACAGCAACACCATTTATTGAGATTGCATTTGAGCTGTACAACCATTACATTAACACAGTCCAGCAAGAAAGAAGTCAGCTCAGCCAGGCACATCTTTGAACTGCAGAATCATCAGGTCTGGGCTGTGCTGAGCTGCTCTGCTGGAAGGCTGTGCCACTGTGGGCTTTGCCTGGTGTGCTGTTTGCCCTTCCTGTGTCACTGCTGTTTTCACCTACTTCCCCTTGGGGCCTGGGTGAAACATTCTCTGAGATAACTCTGAAAAGGTGAGGGATAGCTGCTGGAGAGAACTGAAAACATGACTCAGCTCCTGAAGTTAAACAAGATTTACTTTGGGACATCGTCCTAACACAGCCATGGGTTGTTTGGTCATTTTGAGCCTTTATAAATTTTCTTTCCAGCATATTCAGTAACAGTGCAGTCCTGATCTACTGTGTGTCCATCATGCTAAGCATTTTCTAAAAGTCAGGTTTGAAATCTGATTGGAGACCTGCTCCTGAATTCTACAAAGGACCAAGTTACATTTGATTTGCAAATATRTTCATTTGAGTTCCTTTTTATCATTTTAATACTGTCTTGAGGGAAGGATATGTGGAGAAGGAAAAGAAGGAATAGAAAGTCAGTGCCGTATCTTCATTTCCCGAATGTGCCATGTACTTCCCCACTTGTTGTCACTTACCTAAATGTATAATCACCATGTTGTTTTTATGGGGCTAATTGCTTTCTTTGGGTTCCTTTCTGTCTCATTAGGCCAATTTTCTGTTCCCATCCTTTTTGTGATAATACAAAGAATTATAAAAACAACACTAGAACCAATCCTAGTGCTGCCTGTCAGATGCTTTCCACAGTAAAGCTGCTGCATCTGCATTTCATTTTACATCTCATATTTATTTCCCCCTGCATTATACACAGGGTTGGTGTTTGCATTCTGTTCTGATGCAAACAATAACATGTGATTTAGAAAGAGCAGAATTAGGATACAAATTTAAATCAAAATAAAATAGCTGGCTGAAGAAAAAGGAGGGGGAAAAAGAGTGTTGAGATTAAAATATTCTGGAGTAACAGTTTTGAATTTTACAGGGTCTCCAAAAATATTTTGGATGCTCAGATCTTAGACTGCACCCACACCACAACCCAATACAGCTGGCAGGAAGTTTGGATTGTGCTTCAGACAGAAAAAATATAGTGAATTTAGCAAATGTTGCTGTATTTCCTTAGCACTGAATTAAAAAACAATGTTGAGTTTTGGGTTCAAAACACAGGAATCTGGTAAAAAAAAATTATTTCATTTTAAGCTTTAGCCTGTTCCTACACCAAATTAGTGTAGCCTTTGCTTATGTAAGAAGCAAAACTGCATTTTTAAATACTATGGACATTTTTGTCTTCAAAAATTTTGCTGATATTTAATTATACAGATAGGAATAAATATACAGATAGCTATAGAAAGTATCTTCATTTAAAGCATTTATTTTCAAAATATGTAATTAAAAATATAGATTTAATATTTTATTAATCCCAAAAAGTTTACATCAGTTTCACAAAACATATATTGCCTTTTGTATTAGAAAATTATTAAAGATGCTTCCATACATTAAATATTTTCTTGATACACAATTTTGTTTGTGAGGAGCCTCCTTGCAGATGGAGGCTGAAATTCTCTCTTCCCTAAATCAAAAGGAATCCTCCCCTTGACCTCCAGAGAGTCAGCTTTTTAGGGACAACTGACAAATATGTCCTGAGCTAGAAAGTACAAGCTGTGAGGGTAAAAACCAGGCTATGAATGRAAGGAGGAAGGAATGGAAGGATTCCTGTGTGTGTTTGTAGAATGAGGGTCAAATCCTCAGCTGGTGCACAGTGCCTCACTTCTACCTCTCCTGCAGATTTCCTTCCCAAGGCTGGTATTTTAACATCACATTCAGCACCCCATCCCAAACCCCCTGACCCACAATTCAAAGTGTTCAAATTACAGCATCCCACTATTTTCCCCACCTTTTCAAACACAAGATTTTACACAAAGCATCAGCCGACAGGGGAAATGTGGTCTTATTTGGACAACCTTGTTCTCTGAGCCTGCCAACTGCTCCGAGCTAAACAATCAATGCTGTCCTTCTCAACTTTTTCCTTTCCAATTAATTAATTTAAATTGACCATTAAGTCAGCAGAGTTTTTGATTGATATTTTCATTAACAACCCTCTCATGCAGACCTGTCCAACACCTAAGAAATGTATGATAATGTCCAATCTGCATGAAGGGGTCTGAGCATCTCCCTTCACCTCTCAGTGCTAGTGAGTTATTACTCAAATTGTGCTTGCTGTTTCATTGAGTGTAATTTGAATACAGATTAGCTGCCCCAGTGTTCCAGAGCTTTGGCATTATCATTACTGGGGACAGTAATTTGACTGATGAACACACAGGTTATCACAAGGTCATCACCTTCACAGTATTGGAATGGTCCATCGTCCCAATTTTGGAGGGAAGGAGGCTAAACCTTTCAATAGCAAAATTAAGTCCTGTAAATTAACTTGTCCAATAACTTATTGAATAAATCCTTTACTAATTAAAGAACCAATAGGACCCTTTGTTCTCAGATCTTCAAAGGCTTTATTAAAATCAATGAAGTAATATCAATTTAACAGTWTTTTTTTTTTTTTGTAACAGGAATTAAGATCCTTCATCCAATTAGACTCAAATATTCTGTATAGGTAAAATGATTTTAAATGTTAGATGGCAAAAAGGAAGATACTGAGTTTATTTTGTGAAAGCAATTATCTGCCAGCCACGCCTCTCAAAAGACTTGCTTTTGCTTTATTAGCACTCAGAAAGTGAAAATGCAACAGAAAATTTGCTTCATACACACAAACTTGTGTTTTGTGGGACAGGCGACGGTGCCACACTCTGACAATGTTGTGCTTATCCTGCTCTGGCATTTTATCCACTATAAAAGAGCATTCAGAAATGCAACCATAATAAAGAAAATGCAAAACCTGTACTACAATACACAATATGAAGTATAAACAACCATTTACAAACGTCAGTGGGGCTGGCACCTCGATTTGCTCTCTGCAGCTGAAGCAGCTCTTCGGTGACACATGAAATGAGTGTGGGGGCCTCAAACCGGTCTCAGCTGGTCTCCACCAAACCATCTGTTTGTGCACTTGGCGCTATTTGTTGACCAAGACATTAGGTATGTAATAAGTTATATTTTAGGGAAAAAGATATGGAGACATAAAGAAGTCATTATAATGTCCAACTACATCAAGTATGGCTCCTAATAAAGGCATCACTTTTATTTTTCCAAACATAACAGTTCTCTTGGAAATGTTTTTTTCAAGCATATAGTTGCATTTAATGTGTCTGGAAGAATTCAAGGGAAAAGGTTTTATGAATTTTTAATAAAAAATTTGAAAATATTTGTTTCATTATTTTGAAGAAATGTGTTCTTTTGGAGATAAACTAAACCCTCTGAAATTAAATTTTGCGCATGCTAATACAAAATTAATAGAAAAAATTGCTGTCTATTGTTATTAATAGATGAAATTACATTTTTAAAATTGTGAAGAATCATAAATGTTTTAATTKAATCTTTTAGAGTGATGACAATAGAAATATCCTTTTGACTGTGGTGGTACCCAGACATGAATATTTTAGTGAGAATAAGATGAAGATTAAAATGTGAAAAACTAAAACACACCGCTTCTGCCTGCTAAAACACATACATGAAAATTGCCTGTCTGACCATTAATATGATCCCAACACGTTCAGTGAAAAAGTAAATCAACATTTTAAAATTACTATTTCACCTATAGGGTAAAATTTCCTTAGTATCATAATTTTACAATTTCTTTAATTATGGAGAAAATTTCTCTGTTTCAGTTATCCCAGAGAAACATTTTGAGATTGGGAATTCTCTTGGGAGGTGGGAGATAGGGCACTGGACCCAAAATCCTGGTAGTGCCAGTGATGCTCTCAGCACTGAGTCCTTCTGAAARTGTCATCCCTCAGTCCTCAGGAATTAAAAGATAAAGATGAGGAATATGGAGAGAGAGAAGAAACACCTCTGTGCCCTTTGGAAATTGGCCTGGTGTTACCAGCAGAGGGATTTGAAAGTGAATTCCTGTTAAAAAGACTTTGCTGGAATTGATTTGAAAATGCTGTCACTGAAGTGGACCAACTTCATGAGGTGGGTGCAAAAAAGCTTCTCTACAATAGAATTCACTGATGTTTTTGTCACATCTCACTTTTAAAACTATTCTAAATGTATCCAAATTAATCTTCCATACCACTTCATCCTGCATTCTCACTGCATATTATTTTTGACATTCACAGCACTTTGCCAACATTAGCTAATTAATTCTCACACTATCCCTCTGAGGACAGCAAGTAAACACCATTATCCCTCTTTTAAACTGAGGCAAGGAGGTCTTGGGCAACAGCTTTTCCTGAGGCCATCATGTTTTCTTCCTTTCCTTGGTCTCTCAGCACCAAGGCAGAGCAATTAGATCCTGACCTTTTCTGTCACCTACTTTTGGGCTTGGATCCCTGAATCACACCTTTACTGACACACTGACCTACTGTGTCTATGTCTAGAAGATAAAGAGCTAAAACTCAGTAACATCTCCCACGCCAATCCCTGTCTATATCTTTTATTTTTAAGAAAGTTAACAGCAATTCCTATGTGCTGCCACAGAAGAAAAAAGGCACCAAGATCTAAAAAAATACTTGCTCTGTGAATGAATTCAGTCTATGTAAATCAATTAGTCATCAAAACAATTTGACACTTGGAAAATTGAATCTTCAATTAGATGTTATCTTCCCAATATCCTTTATATCCTCCCTGGATAGAGATAACACCTTTGTTATCTCGCTGAGAATCCACCTCCCCTACTTTAGCAGAAATGATCAACTGATAGTTATAAAACCCTTGGTGCTTGTCCTTGGATCAGAGAGTCCCACAGAGCCATGAAAACATTAGAAGCCATGGGATGAAGCTGATACTACAGCCTCAATAGTGAGATTTTACARCCTGGTTAAAGTGAGCTATTCCAGCCCTCCTGCAACATCTGTGATTTAAAGATCTCTTTACTTTGGAAGCTGCTTCTGAATCCTGGCAAGGATGGGATGAAAAAARGGGAGTTTTTCTGTCTCAAAGGATAGTCACAGTGCCTTGTACCACCCTTTCATGCTTGGCTAAGCATCTTGCTTGCAGGAAAAGAGTCAAATCCAAGCTGAGGAGAAGTGGCTGCAGCACACCYTAAAGTTGGACTTTGGCTTCTCATCAGGGACATGATGTGTGGGGGAGCCCACAGGGAAAATCCAGGTGTGCCCAGCTGTGGGCAGAGGAGGAGGAAGAGGAGCATTGAAGGGAACATTGAAGGAGGGTTGACTGGAGGTCCCACTCTGTGCATCAGAGCTCTGAACCMTCTTGCAGGGTGTGTTCAAGGCAACACCAGTGAAGAAATGGCAAAAACATATGTTTGTCATTAGGCTTCCAGATTTTATTAAATTTCCAATGTTCATTATGGTCCCTTCTCTAGGACTGAATTATTTTTCATATGTTACTCTGTGAACATTTCTGAATGCCACATTATCCAAGATAGGAACAGAGCAATGTTGAATTAACCTCCAGACCTGCCTATCTGCTAATCCACAATGCAGCTGCTGCTCCTCTCTTGTAGCTCATTGAAGCTCTCCATTTTACTGGGGATGTCTCAGGAATTTTTGTCTTTTCAGAAGCTGCTGAGTGCATAGAGACCACACTGGCACCATTCCTAGATACCATATAAAATGCATTGATTTGCTCCAACTCCTRGTTTGACCCTCATAGTCTTGGTTTATGTCCGCTTCAATGTATTCTTTGAGGAAGAGGACAGAAATTTGTTGCTTAGTGCCCCTCTGGGATCCACCTGACCCAAACTCTGAAACACAGGGAACATCCTGTGATGTCAAAGATCGTCTGACTCCAGCAGTTACCTCCTCACGTGGCTTGAGAAGAAACAACCATCTTTCAAGATGGACATGATTTATGTGAGAAAGCTGTTATTTGTGGGAAAAGGAAAGAAGCATTTCTCTGGCACCAGCTGTTCCTGTGAAGTGTCAATGGAAACCTTGTATCTGGGGTAACTCCAAAACTGGAYCAGTGCTTAAATCCTTTTCCTGAATCCTTTACCTTTACCACTAAGGAGAGGTCACCTAAGGTGCAGAGAGTCTGAGTGGAAAGAAATTCAACTATTCACTGCAATATTAAAACCAGATAGCAGGAAAAATGTTCCTCTATGTCATACTAAAAATCTAATTTGCTCTAATCATAATCTTACTCAAGATGGTTTTCTTTTTTATAGTGCAAGGGACAATTATTTATTTTAGATTAAATTTAGATCTCAGCTGTGAGTGGTGATGTAGAGTATAACCCCTGAAAACTCAGTTGCATTTAAGAACAAAGATTATGGCTTCTTTAACCTTCAGAAACTCTATGCTATTATAAACCCATGTTCGTTACCTGGTGTAAATATACTAATATCAACATCAGATAAATACAAGATGCATCAAAAGATTTAAGGCACCTGTTGTGTATTTAAAAGAATTATATCTTGTTTATGGAACAGTATAAAATGCACAACTGATTTATATAACAGCTAGTCTATTGCAGGGGAAATCTCATTTCAATCATAAATGGCAGAAGTTGATTTAAGAATTCATTCTTTAATGGGTCTGCAATGTTCAAATTTAAACTCATTCAATTCATCAGCAAAATATTCAATATGGGGCACAGGGAACTCATTTAGGCAAACAGTGACTTTTAATATAAATTTTCCAGGAGATTTCTTCATCGATTCAGCAGTTTAGTGCAAAATGATTTGTGCGATACATTCTCAAGGATCAATGCAGGCCAAGTCAATGGCTAATATAAAACAATCATCCCACCCACTACAGAGAATGTGTCAATGAACTTTGACTTCACATTGAACTGCTCTGTGGAAAGGAGAAGGAAATTTGATAAAAATTAATCATAACTTCCCCCTCTTCCCCTTCCCCATTATCCGTTGTTATTTTTTGTTTGTACTACAACATAACTTGGAAATCTCATTCTGGACTAGAGCCCTGAAGTGCTTGACTCTGCATAAACACATGTGAAGGTGCCACCTTTGCCCTTAAAAATGAATATCCCCAGTCCTCTGGCTGCTCTTGGTGTGAGCCATCATCTCACATGAACACGGGGATTCAACAAGGAGCTGTCTGAGCTGCTGCTACTTGAACCAGAGAAGGCCCAAGAGTTCTGACCATCAAATCTCCTCTGGACAAGGCAAAAAACAAAAAGGACCCAACACAGCAGAGACCTTGCAAGGGTAATCTTTGTGCTTTGTGCAGTTACCCTTTTGGATGGTCTCAGCGGTCGTTTTCCAGGATCAGAGCCTGACAAAAATAAGTAGAACACATCTACCTTCATTTGTTATCCTCCCTATCTTTTAAGACTGTACCTGGAGCCCTTGGGTGGGCTTCTGGTGAAATCTACTTGCAGCTGGTAGTAACAAAAGTCATTTAACCATCAACTGAATCATTTACTTCATGGCCAGAGCCTTCAAGAGTGCAGCAGATTCCTGGAGAGATGAGAAAAGGGCACTGTGGACATAAGACTGCAGCTTTTAGGTAAGTAGTGTCAGGTGGGTGAGACTGATGTCACTGGTCCAGCAAAAGCGGCAATGGGATAAAAGAAAAGGCTGGCTGACAATGGATGGGCCTCCTGGCCAAGACAGAGATAGTTGACCATGGGCAGATATTTGGAACTAATTTTAGGGATCCAGTGGAATATTATGGAAAAAAGTCATTAAATAAGGTCTTGCCTGAGCTCCATCTCAGTGTGTATAAGGAAGMAATATCTGAAATGCTGCCCATTCTGTCCTTAGCTCTGGCTCCTGAAGTGTCTGGAGGCAGGTGAGTATTCATTTCAGCAGGCTGTGATTTCACTAAAAGTACAATTGAGCATCTTGGGCTGCTGAATTACCTCAGCCCAATCCTGATAAACTTAGTTTAAATTCTGCTTCTTGAAAGGTTTTATCAGTGACTAAGTGGTGCTGACGTGCATGATGATGCTGTTCATGGCTGGGTTCAGGACCATTTTGGAAATGGATTTTATTGATTGCTCTGGACTCCCTCAGTTTTTTAAAGCATCCTTTGAGCTACAGGGGCAATTTACATACTTTTACATAATATCACATATGTTGTATAAACAACAGGCACAGAGACCTAGTCTTCCAAATCAAAGTCTTCTGGAGGAAGTATAGTGTAGCTTCAATTAATCCCTTAGATTAAGTTCCCATTTATGTATCTGGAGTACAGCTGAAACGTTTTTTAGTTGTAAAACTTTTAGATCCTATATTTAAATGTAGTTTTGCAGAAGTGGGTGGGAAGTGGAAGGTTGTAACATCATGGTATAGAGGCAGCTCTAGGCTTATTTCTCCAATTCCACCTCCGTTTTTTTAATCTGAAGGTTTCATTCCTATACTCCATATCCTACCTCAGAAAACTGATGAGTGAGGAAATAGGACATTCATTAAGGTTCAGACTGAAAAATCAAAAGACTGGATACTGTTTTTAATAGATTTCTGGTAATCTGATACATTTGGAGCCTGAATATAGACTTAAATTACACTGAATGCCATATAAACAGAAGTCAAATAAGATCAGAGTTGGATGTAAATATTGTCAATTGTGTCAGAGGCTGACTGTGCATCTTGCATCCTAATCATGCCTCCTTCAGAGAGATTTAATGAGTGCCATGAACTCTCTTTGTCAACTGCRTAAGGTACATTGCAATGCTTCTCTGATGCTTATTGTGATGTACCCAGAAAGACCACATTTCTGAAGACACCAAATACCAACAGGAACAAAAATCCAACACTTTCAAAAGCAGGAATTTTCCATGTTGGCTGTCCCAGCTTGGGTTGGTGTTGGGGAGCTGTTGTCAGATTCAAAGTTAGAAAGACATTCCAATTGGAGAAAGTTTACTGTGTAAATTACAACAACAAGAATTTCAAGGCAAAGCTTCCAATCATATTTAACTTAAATTTGGTACACAGGGCTTCACTATAAGGCCTTGAAATTTTTAGTCTTACCACCAATTTCAATGAAGTTTGGTTCTCACTTCTTAAAGCATTTTCTTCCCAGGGTAAAGTTACGTGGTTTTTTCAGTGTTGCTGAAAAATTGGAGCACTCATTGACTCTGAAAATCAGCTTTCATTATCAATGAAAAGACACAGAATTTTTCAGCTTTATTTTTCATATGACTGTCTAAAGGATCCAAACTGTCTGATAAAAAGGGGGTCAGTAATTTTGTACTGTGTAAATTACCTCATACTTGCCACTACAAACTGCTAGCATTCCAAATCTTTCTGCTTTGACAATCRAGAATTATCAAGGAAGTTAAACAGCAAAAATTATCATGCTTCTGCTTCTCCTTGGAGTTTCACTTAATTTTTGCCATGTCATGAAGGAAATGACATCAAATCTGTCACATTAGTTGTACTGTTTCCCTACCCAGGCTGGGAATGCCAGTACAAAAGGTTTATATGCAAACCCCACTGTAATGAAAATCACAGAAAATATTGATTTGATTTCCAAATTATTAATCAACTTCACAGCTGAACAAAAATATTGTATTGCTCAGCTCAAGCGAATCCTAACATCTTTGCCTCTGGCTATGAGTCCAAGAACTGATGAAGGACAAAATGGTAATGCATGTACTGTATACATCTGGGGAGGATCAGCATTCTTAAAGAATAAACATATCAGCTGTGCAGCAAGAAGAGTTTTGCAATATCCAAGCAAATGAAAAATAGAGGATTAGAGAATGTAAAGGACGATCTGGTTTCAAGACAATAATTTGCCATGCAAACTCGCTCTTCCAAGAGGGTGAAACAGAGTGAAGGATACAGCAACACAACAAATAATGGCCCCATTTGAGATAGTGCCTCAGGAAATTTGACTTTTTAAAGTGTTTTTCCAGTGTATCTGTCTCYTTGCAGGAGCAGAGGTTGATAACCAAAAGGAATGGATGGGCAGAATCCTGAGGAGGAGATCAGTTAGGGAATTGTGCAAACGWTACACAGGCTGGGTCATACAGCACAACCAGAGATGTCAGATAGTGAGCAGGCTGCCAGATTAGCTCACCCATTTTTGCAATACTTAAAAATGTTATATTGGAACAAACTGCAGTGTGCACACCTCAAGGGAGAATATATCAGCTGCAGCTGCCCAGATCGTACAGAATCACTGAGAGTTACCTGATACTCAGGGAATAAGAAAATCTAGATAAAGTGAAAAATAAATGGCATGAAAGAAAAACACACAAATGATACAAACACTGTCTACACACATCTCATCCCTCTTAGTTTATTTTTTATTCTAAGGTCAATTAAAAAAGCCCCACAAATTTATTTAACAATTAGAAATTTTGGCCTCTACGAGATAAAATCTAACTTTTCTCTTGAAAATTTTTTTCAGTCTGACAGGTGGATCCAAAAATTGATGCTAGATCTTAATAGGACATATGGGAACAATGCTCATCAGAATTTGGGCATTATGATAATTATTAGGCAGAACAAAGACATTGAGCTTTAACCTGAAATGGAGTAAATGCCAAAGTTTGCATAAGGTGCAAACAGTCATTTAAGAGTATTTSCTACAAGATGTGGCTTGTGAAGTGCTGCATACACCCCATAAGGCAGGTAAGATATCACTCTGGCATTGAGTTTTTTGCAGTGTCACATTCCTCTTTCATTTGAATAGGCCCATGTTGGCTCTCTATTAAAGACCAGTTGTGTAATCTTAGCTCCTGCTTTCTTAATGAACCCACCACTGTACAAAGCCAARGGTGAGAGGGCTGGTGGGACAGGATTATAAAGAGATGGACATATTTACAAACTGGTCAGCCCTCCTGGTAAGGAAAGGATGGCAGTCCATGTCTGCACTCTTGGGCAGTTCTGCGTGTCCATCAGGACTTGCAATTCTGCCCTGCCTGAGGAGTTTATGCTTTCTATCCCCCAGTTCAGAAATTGTCATTTCTGTGGTTCCCTCAGGCCTGGGGACAATTCAGACCTCTATCACAACTCTACTACACTGATGTAATTTCTGTCTGTGTTTTTATTGTCTAAGCAGTTAAAAGTAACCAGTGTAATAGTTTTTGAAGTTCATATGGTATCCAAAATACTCCTAGGAAGTGCTTTGATTTGCATCAAAAGAAAGAAATTAAAAATATGACTAAACAAGTCAGTGGAGTGTGCAGGCTCTGAGAGAACATCCCATTTAAATTCTGTTTAAATTCCTGCATCCTGAAAACTTATCCCCAAACTTTATCTCACCCATCTTACACACAGAGCTCATTGACAAAACTAAACAATTTGCAGTATCACTCTAAATATATAGTATTTTCAGTGAAAGAATGATAACAGTCACGATCTGGTCTTCTGTTAAAACTGCATAGATGCAGAGTAAAGARCAGCCTAGCTAGGAAACATTTAGTCTAAAGGAAATTAGAGAGAACAGAGTGTTTTAGCTCTACAAAGAAACAGAAAAAAAAATACCATTTTCCCCCTGCATTTCTAGTGATAAACTTGAATAGCTAAGTTTCCTCCACAGTTTTGTGTTTATCTTTGTCTCATTGCATCATTTTGTTTTTATGATCCTCGGGGAAAAATGTGTCAACAGCATTTTTTTTTTGGTTCATTGACAAATAAATATTTTAACAAACTTTTTTTCCCAGAAAATATCAGTTCATTCCAAATTTTCACAGAAACAGTTCAGCTTCAGCTCAGGTCAGTTTTTTGCCTAAAGAAAAATGCTGCAGCAAATTCCAGGACAAGGARCTTTGTACTGAAGCATCCCAATCATTTTGATTTTATCGCAGACACAAGCAGAGGCAATAGCCCAATTTTGATGCCAGTTACAGATTTCCAGCCCCACTGATTACCATATTCTTTTCATCCAATATCAACAGGATGGAAAAAGATCTAAACTTTGCAAACTGTCCTTCTGTACCTACTGCAAAAAAAAAAAAAAAATCTTATTTAACATGCATCCACCTTTGGAGAAAATAARAAAATAGCATCAGATTCAACAGCAGAAAAGGTATGCACATTAATTCAAGACAAAAAAATTACTAATCCAAGACTGTGCAAACAGGTTTGCTCCCATGGTTGTGTGGAAATCAAAGCAGCTAAAGCCTTGCTTTAACCAGCACATCATACTGGTTCTCTTTAATGTAGTTTTTCTGAGTTGCCCATCCTGTAATTGCAAACCTGTAACAAAAAGCAGAGGGAATTTGAGGTGATGTCATGGGAATTGAAAAGTGGAACAATAATTAGCTGTGTTTTTACATGACATTTTGGTGATTAGCAAAGGGGGAAACATAAAATCAAGGGGWGGCATTGGAGAGGGTGGAGGCAGGAAAGGGAACAGACCATATTAAATTGTGAATCTCTACTTTTCCTCTCTAAATAAATGAAACCAATAAACTTTAATAGTGCTGGTGAATGTGCCTTACCATTGACTGAAAATCAGATTTGGTATTGATTTGATTTTYAGAATATTACTCAATCAAGCACACTTAACTGCAGAAATTTTGTATTTTTTATATCATAAAAAAACAGTGCAAGCAAATCTGCCAAGCCTCCCCTCTGGCTACAAGTCTAACAACTGTTGAAGGACAAAAGATAATATATGTGAATACCATTGCCATGGTTCACTGGGTTAAAACAAACGGCYCCCATTTGACCTTTAAATTGAAGGGTTTCCTTTTATATCACTAGAGGCAAAATGCATGGACACGAGTACAACAACAACAAAAAGGGGACTCAAGCAGCTGAGCTGCATTTGATTTGAGGGATTTTTATTCATTTTTAAGGGGATATTTTTTCTTTTCCTTTGGAGGGAGGTAAACCCAAAAGTCAAATTGATGAAGAGAAATGGAATCGGAATCTGGCCTGGGTTGAATTCACTGCTGCTTGGTTGGTCACCCTGAGGGAAATGATATGTGTGCAGCTGGGATGATGAATTGGGTTTGTTTAAGTCATCATTACATTGTACTTTTTTATGGACCTCAGTATTTATAACACTTAAAGTTGATTGAGTAATGTGGGTTGCCTCGGCGTCCCTGCTGGTCAGCTGGGGTGACGGGCCTTGACAGCAAACATGAAGATATTACTGCTCCAAGACTGGTCCAGGATGTCGGGGTAATCTTAAGCAATCTGCTGCTTGCTCTTGTGTGTAATACACTGTTGAAAACTTTCCCTGTGACTGCATATCTAGGTTTATATGTAGGCTTCAATGTATTYGGTGAAGAGCTCAAGCAACTCAGAACTAAAACAAGAAGGCAGCTGCTTTAATTGAATTAATTTTTTCTTTTTAAATTAAAAGTTTTGCTTCAGAATAACATCCTTATAAATTKGGAACAGAGTGACTTTTAACTATATTTAATGTCTTCATTCTTTTGGATTAGTATCCCCTCTCTGTTTTTCCTGAAGTCCAGTCAGCTTTCTGTAATCACTGGGAGAAAATATATGTCTCAGGAGCAAAGCATGTTCAAGCACCTTTTCTTGAAGAGAGCAACAGTGATGACAGACTAATTATCTTTAAGCCACCAGCCCAAAAATTTAGGCAAATGGAACTGTGTGGGCATTCAAATGTAAYGCAGAGATCAGAAGCTCAGCTATGAGAGGTGGGCATTGGTTCACCATTAATGTGTGGTCATTGGTTTTGTATTTGAAAGCACTGAGGGAAATGTGCTGCAGCCACACACATTCTGCTTGTGAGGGTTTTACTGAATRCAAAACAATATATTGTTGTTTTGCATACGGGAAAACATCTTTGAACCTAAAGGCAAACCTTGAAATTCTTTATAGAACTGTCTTTGACTGGCCAGTGTTGGTAGCGTGAACAGAGTCTCATTTTATCTGTATGGCTACAATTAGAATTAATTCTCTAGTATGTCAGTTTCTGCAGGTGAACACACATGACTACATACTTGTGTCTGCGTGTGTACACCATGACATGAAAGAGTCTGAAAAATTGCAYTTGAAGTTTAGGAAATGCCAAAGCCAGCTTGTCCTGGTCACCAGCACATCATAACACTGTCTGTGGTAATGATCTAATTTCTTCCCCAGCAGCCCTGCCTCTTTCAGCACAAAGGGAGCAGCTGGTCAATAYTGGGTTTTATTGTCATCATTCCGTGGGTGACCCTGTGATTAGTTTACTGCACATTATCCTCATCTCATCCTTAGGAAATAATTATCACCCTGCTTGACTCTATTTAGGGTTGTTTGAATATATACAGGACCAGTGATTCTTCTACCTGCTGCAGAGGAAGTTTGAGGGGAATTTGACCTGGAACAGAATTAAAAGGGTGTCCTCCTACCACATTTTCCTTGCCAATTTCCCATCTCCACTTGTCTAAACCAAGACCCAATTTGAGGACTTCTGTTACCCTCCCACCTACAGGTGTCAAAACCCATTCGCAGCTCCTCAAACCTCAACATAGGTCTTGGCATTAGCAAAGGTCCTCCAGGTGCTGTGGAGCAGAGGTGGTGGCTGCCATCCTTTGTGTAGGTGTTTTGGTGCCTGGCACAGGTGCTACTGAGCAGCATCACAACATGCAATCCCAAGGCAGCAAGAGAATCCTCCAGCTTGGCACATCACTGTTTCCCGTCTTGAAGCCCTGACACCACTCAGTGTGTGCCTTCCAGCTTCTGTGGGAATAAATCACCAGAATGGTTCCCTCAGACCTCCCTCAGCATCCTCAAGTCAACTGACTTGAGTCCATATATTACACTGGAGGAAAAATCCATCAGATCTTGTTCCAGCAWAGCTGAAGGAAATTGCTAGGAGTGTCCTACTCCTATCCCACAGTTYCAGAAAGGACCTTGCTCTTTATAGTAGAAATTACTGGGTATCCTCATCTATGGAGTTTCTACTGGCCCACAAAAATTCTTACATTGCAGCCATAATTAAGATTTTTCTGTTGAAGGCAGAGCAGACCTCACTTAATTTTCAGTCTTGTGCTTTAAACCATAGTGGAAGTATATCTCCCTGCTAAACTACTAAAAAGGAACATTTTCCTACATGCAACACAGTATATTTTCCCATAATTTCACACTCAGAAGCACTTCAACTATTTTARCTGAAATGTTCCCAAAATGTACGGCCAGCAGAAACACCTACCATGGAAATTTTCCCCTAGACCAGGTCACATTCAAAAAAAATTATGAGCAATATAAAGCAGAGTCCTGTAATAAGAACTTTCAGAGACTCTTAGAGCCAAGAAAATTAAATATGGTACTGTTCATGTTTGTGTGTTGCCTGTAGTTACACACACCATAAATATGCTAGTAAAGGCCCAGAGCTCTGTAGTCCACCTGATCTAAAACAAAAACCTGACAAGAAATTCTAGCTTCATCCTTATTCATCTGTGCTGACAGGGAACACATTTGACCTATTATGGGTCAAATTCTGCTCTCCTTTACACCAGCACCAATCTTAAGAACTCTGACGATAATAGGAGTTTGTTTTATGTGAGTATAATATGTTTTAGCAACAATTTCAAATTATGTGTGCTGCTACCCAGTGGATGGTTGCCAAAAAAAAAATCCATCATTGGAGGAATAACACCAGTGAGCAGAGGAAATATTTGCTCATACTTCTTTTGTTATTAGGCCCTAAAGTGAAAAGMAGAGTGGGCAAAGTTAAAAACATCTCTCATTAGACTTTAGCTTCCACAGTGCCCCTTCTGTTTCCTCTCACCTCACTTCAGCTTGATGGCAAATGAAGAAACTCAAATTCACTTTTTCTTTTGCTTTTCAATTGGATCTGAACAGCAAAAAAAAAAAAAAAAAAAAAAAAAAAAAAAAAGAAAGCAAACTTGGCAATAAAAACCAATTTAAACTCTATTAGTGGTACACTCAAAATAGCTCCATCAAAAACCAGGAGGAGTTTCTTAACACACAAACATCCTTTTGTGTGTTGTTTGTTGGCTTCATTAATTGCCATCTGATGTGAAACATGAGTTTAATTGAAATTTCTCACTAATCAAATGCATCCTTCTTATGATGGTGCACAACAGTCATATGTTCTGTGCACGGTCCTCAGTGCAAAATTCAAGTGARCACTTGAATTATTTTAAAAGCCTATTAAACCTAATCTGTAAGTGTAGTATGTGATCATTTGCATTGTTGCTCAATTTGTACAAACAGAAATACACACACACATTCAAGGTGCAGATGCAAATTCAAAGCTTAACGAACCGGGTCCTGAAAATGACTCCTAACTGACTGGCCAGCACATGGATCAATAATAAGGCCCAGAAAGCCCTTCAATCCTGTATTGTCATTTCAAATCCAAGCTCTAAGTGCTTATCTAAGAGGGCTGTAATTTACTGCTTTATTAAAATTTTGTGGGAGTGATAAATCCACCCTCTGAACACAGAGGTCAGGTGGYGATGCCCTGTTTGACTTTTCTCTTACATTCACCAGGACGTTTTTGCTGGATTAGGTCAGACCTTTGGTTACTCTGATGTTTCAGCTGGACATGAACACATTCCCTCACCTCCATATTCTCCATCCCAACAGATAGTGAGCACTACTTCCAGAGCAATATTTTTAAAAGAGAAAATACTAAAAGATTCTCCCTCAAGAGCAAGGCAGTTTCAATTTTTCTTCCCAGACAAGAGCTGTGTTGGCAGCAAATGCTTTTTGGGTTTCCTGGTTTTGTCCCTAGGCCCTCTGGATTACAGGATATAGAAAAGTAAAAGGARAGTGAAAGAATAGAGAGGGAATGCTGCAATATGGCATCAAATTTAAGGATCCCAGCTACTGGTTTCTGTTTAGTTTGAATTCTAAAAASAGTTACAAGGAAATATTTCTAGCAGTGAATATTTTAACTTCACTCAGGGTCTGCTTGTTTTGCTGGCGCAGAAGAACGAGGACAGAGTCCTACTGATACCACCTAGAATGGTCAAACTTGGAGAAAAACACCTTAATGCTCTCAGATATRTATTCTGGTTTTTTATCATTAACTGTAAATGCTAAAAACCAGGTAAATTCACATTCAGAGGGAACACCATGATATTAAAGGCAAATCCTTCAGAAAGGTGCTAAGCCACTGTTACGTTTCATTTTCTTTGGACAGGCAGGGAGGACTTTGGTGAGGCTCCATACTCCAGCATGGGATGGGTGAATGCCCTTGTCCTTGCTGATGTTTGTGGGAATGATTAATATGTGGCTTCCCTTCAGACCTGCTCAGCATCACTCACAAGTCAGAATAAARCAAGAGGTAAAAGAAAAAAAGTTCAAGAACACAACTACAATCTCAGAGGGTTTGAAGTAATTTAGTGCAGAAATCTTCTTCCTAYATYACAGWCCCCAGCACAATTTTGACTTTTTTGTCAGTTTATTTTGTTGTGGTTTTATTTGGGTGGGTTTTTTCCTGATGAATGAATGCTGTATTATTTGCTTTTCACCTGCCAAAAGTTTCATGTATTTCCACGCTCTACTAGATAACAACCTCCTTAATGCAGTCTGTGGTGCATCCTTAATACTGCTGTAAAACTGAACAGTGGGAAAATGTCAACAATCAAATTTTGCAAAATTTGTTGTAAATCATTCATGCACATATAGCTGTAATCCTTCAGTTAGAGGATTCTGCCCACAAGACACTCAGTGGTGCCCTGAGAGATCTTGCAAAGAGCCATGACAGGTCAAGAAGGTGGTTTTCTACCTCAAGACAAGTTACCCAACAAGCTATCTTCCTTCCCAGGTAATAGGAATGTCAAAGAAGAATTTGCTTTGGCTTTGAAAATTAAAAAGAACTATTTGAAAAACAGAAGCCTTATTTCAAAGCGTCTTCATTCATTTCATTTTCATGAAGTGTAAATGTTTTGCTGTGTTGTGTTCAATCTATCAAATTCATTCTGCTCCTAGTTAGCAAAGTCATTTTCACTGTCAGGTTGCAAAATGCAAACAGGGCCTATCCTGCCAAACCTTTCCAGTATGAATGGAGAAGCTCCTTCCTCCACAAATGAAGTTCACACATGGGTTGAGCCGGATAATTGCCAAAGTGAAAGTAAGCTTTATCTCCTTTTGAATTAAACAATTTGTGAGCATATGCAGGGAGATAAATGTTACCTCTGCTGCAAGAATTGCACTGCACCTGTGTGTTATGTGAAAGGCTCATTTCCACAACACAAAAAGGAGTACAAAGGTACAACGAGAAGTTGAGGAACCCCAATAACCAAGAAATGAGCCCCCATCAGGCTTGTTCCAGGGCTGTCATGGGGGATATGCCAGCCCCGCTCCCTAGGGATGAAACCCATCMCAATGAGTCAAGGGAAAGATTCTCCAGTTATTCCCCTTTAGATATTTGCAGCTAGCTCAGAAAACTTCCAGGGACAAGACCTTACTGTTAGTGTCTGCAATTGCCTTTCCATGAGCACATGCATGTGATGGCAGAAATCAGATGATACCTCAGAAGTGTCTGTCTTCTTAGTAGTTAAGGAATCCAACACTAAAATAGCAACTTTGTGATCTGATGCTATTCCCTTCCCTTTGCATCTCACTGAAAAACTGAGATGTGAAGAGTTTCAGGCAATAATCTGGTTCCATAATGTAAACACAGGCAAGAATAAAAACATTAATTCAAGKTTTTGCACCACAGGCTGGAAGATTCAACATGTATCAATGAGAAGGGCTCCTTATTCTCACTGAAAGGCATTGCTTACTAAACAATTTGGAAAATTTGACTGCTACTGCTAACTCCTCATCTGTACTGTCACCATGAATTGTTCAGGGTCAAGGTCTTTGACTAAACACTTCTGAAACTTCTGGTTTTCACACTTCTGCTTTGCAATCTGCGCAGAACACAGTGAAACTTCTGCAGCTAAGAGCAGCCTCACTAATTTGTAGGCACTAACCACCAGATTTGTGCAGACATGTAACAGCTAATGAGAGAGAGGAGGTAGTTTTCAAAACTTTCTCGACTCCTATCTTGCCTTCAAGAGATTGCATTGGTGTGAAGGATCACAGGTGATGGGGAGCAAGAAGTTGAGAAGTACTTAGACTCCAGAAGATGCAGTGGGTGCCTGCCAATACACTGATGTGCAAGAATTACACTCACTGTAAAGTCTCATTGTTGCCAAAAGCCCCAGATAAAGCAGATGAATGTCGTGCTCCAATTCTGCATCTGGAGATCTTTAATGGTACTGGAATG
The DNA here is from genome assembly GCA_014549065.1 of Cardinalis cardinalis. Taxonomy (NCBI): domain Eukaryota; kingdom Metazoa; phylum Chordata; class Aves; order Passeriformes; family Cardinalidae; genus Cardinalis; species Cardinalis cardinalis. Next base: position 1,098,944 of record JACDOX010000014.1, read on the forward strand.
ACATCAGTAGTCAGCAATGTTTTTTAAAACTATCTTTAATTCTATTACTTTTTTTTCTTAGATCTGCTTTTTCACTCCTGATAAGAAACTTGCTTCTAAAATACCAATTAAAATGGTTTAAGGTGATGGTTAGGCAGGTTCATTTGGATCCAGACTGAGAAGCTGGCATTGTTACTTATTTCATGAAGGGTACTCATTGAATTAACTAGCTTGAAATGCTATACTGAGGACAACACAGACAGGAAATAGAAAATTGATCACTTACCCTATGAAAACTACATCTTATTTCTTAAAAGTCTTTCAAGTTCAATTAAATCAGGTATTATTGCTTGGATACAAGAAAGTTGTTTTTTAAATCTGCATTTTCTACTGAAAGTACAGTTTCTAAAGAAAAAATCAGGGCAAGGAGCAGATCTAAAAAACTCCTTTGAATTGACCCTAAATGAAAATCTGTTTAGGTGCACATGCTTTCATTGGGAGTGCATCCAAGATATATTATAAGGTAATGATAATAATGTGAATTCACTCTTTCTTAGGCAGGGAAAAAGACTCCATAGACTTTGTTACTACAGGGGCCTATCACCCCCACAAATTCTGCACTGTGAATGAAATGCTGTTTGCCTGTTTATGTGAAGAATGATGAAACTTTAAATGAATCATTGACCTTTCTTGAATGACATGTGACCTGTAAGATATCTGAGCTGTATATCAAGAGCAGTTCTTGAAAATTGCTGTCTGCTGACCAAAAATAAACAATAAGATATCAAATATGGCTTGAAGAAATTGACTTGGTTTAACACTGCAGGGGTGGGGAGGGGGAACTGAATTATTTTGACTCACCAGTCAGAACACATCAATTCATTTCAAATCATCCTTCATCCAGAGACTGGAAGGGTTACTTCTTGCCTTTAAAGCTGCTTATGTTTGAGCAATTGCTATTTACCAGAATGCATGCTTTATTTAAACAATGACCAGCAGTAATAAGGAGGCTGAAAATGCTGAGATTGTTGGGATGAGATGGATTCTACAACAGGAGGGAGAACCTTTGTTCTTAAGGTGGGGATATCAGGTTTGGGTTTAAAGGTCAGCAAAGAAGGGCAAATCTCTGAATTGGTCATTTGGGCTTTTCTCCTTCTCAAAATTCAGTCATCAAAGGACAATAACTGGCAAAATAATACAAACAGAAGGTCTGATAAGGCCAGTCTTTGTGGYAACTGGATTTATTAAGGGCATGCACAGTCCCTGCCTGACTGTGGGTTAACTTCTCTCTGTAGGAAGGCAATCCTCTTCCCATCTGTTTCTGCAGGATACCAGGTACTGACCAGGGGTAATACCCAAGCAGACATGATTCAGCAGAGATTTATAAAAAATCTTGCAGATTTTTCCTCAAACCTTGGCCACTCTGGGCTTTAACTTTTTACCAATAGTGCTTTAGTTTGCTTTCACTGTAGGCAGTGCAAGTGAGATGAGCTGGTTTGTGTGTGTGGGCTAATCAAACAGGGATAATTCACCCCAAATTTAGATACTTCACTTAGTTACTGGSTTTTCTTTTTAGTAAGTGGAGAGAAGCAGACTCCTCTTCTGACTCCCTCCAGTGATGCAGAGCAAGAAGCAAGTTAAACTGCTTTGATTCAGCATCTGGAGATATCACAGGAAGGGTTCTGGAATGGCAACCAATTCAGGTAGGTGCCTAAAGCCCCATGGAAGCAACTTCACTTCTACTCATGTAAAGGGTGGAGCTTAATTCCCAATAAGCACATTTTGGTTAAATGGATGCTAGAAATTAGACTCATCTTGGTTGAAAACACCACCAAGAAAGAAATTCCCACATAACTAAAACTGTTTTTCCCTAGTTAGTTTTTAACCAGCAACTTTTTGCTTAGCACCTCTTGAGGTACATGAGCATAAACAAGAGCTGAGAATGGAGCAATAAATACAAAGAACAAGAAAGGAGAGAAGAAGGGGAGCAAAGGAAACACAAAATGCAGTTTTCCCGAGCTGCATCCATCTGGAAAGAATAGAGCAGCAAGGAAAAGGAAGCAAGCAGTGGGCTAAGGTGACCTAGGCAGATGGTTAGGTCAAAGGCCCACGGACCAAATATCGATGTCTTTCTAGCTCAGACAATTTGTACTATCCCCTAGGAATGGATTTCCTGACTTTATGTTATTTCATTGCATGTGCTGGAATAAAAACACCCATGGGCCTCCTCTGTAGGGAAGTCAGCAAAAATCTGTCCACTTCCATGTGCATTTTAATACCTGTCAGCTGACTCACAGCACCAAATAAAACACAAGCATTCCGAGATGACAGATGGATTTGTTGCCCTGGAGGATTTGGGATCCATAAACCAACAAATGGATTCACTCATCTGTAGAAGTTGTTTTTTCATCTGTGACAGCTATAATACAGATAACATTACTCATTCAAGGTAAAATCCAAATCAACATAAGGGCCATTCACAAATCCTGGAACACAGTTTAGAGGAAAGACTTTAAGAAGCCCTTAACATAGGGCTTAATTGTCTCTGGAGCCGTGGGTGGGGCAGTGAGCTGGACCTTGGAAAATGGACAACAAATTTGGATAATTTACATTAACAGCAGCATAAATTTCAGGAAAGGCAGGTCACTTCCAGAAAGGCCTTGAGAAGATGAGCTGCTTAACCAGCTTCATTCATGACATTTCAAAAGCCTTAGAGGGTTGGACTCCTCCTGTGGCCCCACATTCACAGTAGTGGACAGCACAGGAGGAGCAGACTTGCCTGGAGCAGATTTTCCAGATGCACTGGTAAAGCAGACCMAATGCAGCTGGCAAGAACGAAGCAGTTTTCAGCTGAACTTGTCTAAAAATTTGCTTCACAACTAGGTTGAGGCTGAAAGAAAATTTGCAGGTGAGTCTTTACCTCTTACATGTACTAAAACAAATGGCAGTGAAAAATGAAGGTGAATTCCAGCTGTTCTTACTCATAGATGCCCAGATCTCATCCCTTCAGGGATCACACTGTCTGGCAGAGCAGAGTAGAGTGAATGAGGTATAACACCWAAACTATTTAAGTTTAACACAGCACATTCTTGTGTAATATAGCAGCCACAAGGGTTCTATCACAGGATGAGCAGAAAATAGAGGGGTTCCTGCCCAGAAGAACATAAGCACATGGAGCTAAAATTGATGTCTGGAGTCACCATAACCAAGCCCATGTAGGCCTGCCATATAACCTGGCAAAGTTCTGGAATTCACCTTTAAAACTTCTTAGGTTTTCTTGATGCTTGTTTGCCCAGGAAAAAAAGCTGTTCCAGATCCTCAGTGCTCTGATGGTCTGGGGTATCATCTGCCTGAAACAGAAACCATCTTTTTCCAATGGATTTTTACTGCACTTAGATAGGACGGGATAGTGACATTCAAACCACTACAGCAATAAAAATAATAAACAGCAGCATTAATCATAATCACAAAAGCATGTATTCATCTCTTACTAGCCATATAAAATACAGGTAGRGCCTGTCTGGTTTTATTTATGTGCTCAGAGGTTCTGGTATTAAACTGGGCCATTAACGTGGAGCTTGGTGCTGGGGGAACGGCAGAAGGGCGCTCCTGCCAGCCAGGGGGGGTCAGTGGGGTAGAAACAATGACCAATATTAACCACTAATGGCTGGGTCATTAGTGCTGATGAGGCACAATGTCAGAGACCAGGTGCGAGTGACACCGGGGAAGGAGCGTGCACTAATTGCCCTATTCAGAAAATGCAAATGTGCTTCCAGGCTGCGTGACAGCAGAGGGGAGCAGGCTCCGAAGCTCAAGGAAGGCATGGAATGAGAGCTGGAAGAGGCTTCCTAGGTCTTCTCCAGCCTAGCTGCCTGTTGGGCAGAAGCACCCGGAGATGGAAGTGTGGCCTTTCCCCTGGGGTCCAACAGTCTGTCCCTTCATGCCATGCCATGCCATGCCATTTTTACAGATGGATAATGAGATTATTGGCTCTTGCAATTAAGGGATAACTATTGTGTGAATATTAATAAAAGCTTTAGTGATGTATAGTTATGTTATTGTAGTTTAGATGTCCTCTGTTCTCCCCATAGTTCCCCTTTCAGCCCCCCCTGTATTGTTGCCATCAGACAGCCTGGCTTGTCTAGGACAGGTAGAAGAAGGCTGCACACGTGTCCCTTGCATGGGGCAGTTGGGAATGGAAAAGGTTGGTGCTTAGGGGGTGAGGCATGGCAACACCTGACCTCCAATCAAGTTACAAGAAAGCTGTTTCCATTGATAAATGGCAAAGAGCTGAATGACAGACTTTGGGAGGGCCAGGGCTGGCTGATGCAACCCCTGGGGTATAAAAGACTGAGCATCCATCCTGAAGATGAACTGGCCATGTGGTGTGCATGAGGGGCAGTTCCCAGTGCTGTGCTTTTTCCTTATGTAGTCCTTTTGTTGTATTTTTGTTGGGGTTTAATAAACTTCTTTAAATTTTTAAAGTGAGCAGTTGTTTCTCACACCATGTCATGTCATTTCCAACCCTACCCTACCCATTTTCTACTTTACTCCTTGTGTGCAGCCATGATGGGCTGGAACTTCCAGCCAGGACTGCCTCACCTTATCCCTACCCAGAGGTTTCACATGAGCAAGCTGCACACTCCTGCTGAAATGATGGGACAGGCAGGAATGACCTACATGGCCATCCCAGAAAAAGTCCCTGTCACAACTCCTAATGCAGGGATGTCCTCAGASATTCCTTTGCCCAAGGAACCTCCATAATGGTTCTGAAATCACTTCCAGTTAATGATAAATCATGTGTCTGCAAAAAGCACTGTGCTGGTGCAGGATATCAGCGTGACCACTCTGACAAAGCRCAGGTAGGTTCATCTCTCCCAATTTTTACTTTGTAAAGGTTGTATCTGTGGACCATGGATGTTAATCTCCCAAGTAGCAAATTCTAGGACAAGAGGAAATGGCCTCAAGTTGCACCAGGGGAGGTTTAGATTGGTTAGGAGGGAAAAAATTCTCCACTGAAGGTGTTGTAAAGCATTGGAACAGGCTGCCCAGGGAAGTGGTGGAGTSACCATCCCTGAAGGTGTTTAAAAGACATGTAAATGTGGCACTTGGGGACATGGCTTAGTGGTGGACTTGACAGTGCTGGGTCAACAGTAGGACCTGATGATATTTGATGGTCTTTTCCACTTTAAGTGATTCTATGATTCCTCCTGCCTGTTGCAGAGCAATGTTGGGACAGAGTACACTGATTTGGGGAGCGCAGATCTTTCCTGTGACCATACTGAGGGTTTGGCTGCCTAGCAAAGAGAAGAGTCTCAGTCAAATAGCTGAGTTAAGTGAGGAAAAAGCCAATCCTGAAGATAGATGTGACACAGTGTATATGAAAAGACTAATTTTAAGCATTCAAGTGTGTCATTTCTATCATTCTTATTAGAAAAGCATCAGGCATAACTCCACAGCCATGGATRAGCTGTCTCATGCTGACTGTCTAGAATTTCTGACTAACTCTGGGATTTGAAATAAGAACCAATTTTTTTTGTTGTTGTTGTTTTGGACGTTCTGGACTATCCCAAATTTAACTACATTGGTCCAAATGCCCAGTTGCAAACTTTTAATAGGGCAACAGCAATATTACTGTATYAAGCTTTTAAAGTCTACTTTAAAGGAAGAAAAGGTATTTCCTCATTAATGTAGAGGGACAGCTGGGGGCAAATTTCTCAATGGCACATCTCTCTTGTACCCTGCATTTGAAGCTGTAATCTTGCATTAYGCACATGATGAGCTACCATTCAGTATTGGGTCTTGTCCATTTTCATATTACATCAGTGGTAGATTTTGGCATGTGTGTGGTGTTTTCTGGGGTCCCTGTCATTGGAAGGAAAGGTGAATCTGACTCCATGTTCTTAAAAGGCTAATTTATTATTTTATGATATATTATATTATATTAATTATATTATATTATATTATTCTTAAAAGGCTAATTTATTATTTTATGATATTATATTATATTAAATAATGCTATACTAAACTATACTAAAGAGTTGAGAAAGGATACTTACAGAAGGCTTAACAAGATACTGATGAAAAACTCTGACTCTTGCCTCAGAGTCTGACACAGCTGGACTGTGATTGGTCTCCTTCCCCTCACCTCTGCTATCACAGAGTGGGGCAGACACTGTTTCACTCCTGGCTCTGCTCCCTCCTCTTCACTCTTCCTTCCAGGCTGGATGTTATGGAAGGAGCAGAATAATCCTCCATATCAGCCCTGTCTTGTGCACTGTTTGCATAACACCCTGCACCCACAGTCGTGCATCCATAGTCACATGCAAYGAATGTACAGCAAAATTATATGTATGGTATTATTCATATCAKTTCTGTGGGGCCAGTGAGTAATGACACACACACACCTCCCCAGAGGCAGCAGTTCCATGTGCTGATATTTCAGCTACACCTGTATATCTTCAGACAGCTATTTTCAAAGACTAACAAAGGATTTCAGAGTCCTGCAGGAGGTATGGATATTTGCCTCTTGCTTGAAATAATCATTGTCAATTAATTAGCTATCATTGAAATCCTAATCTGTGTGTTGGAAGTTAACAGGACTATTTCCAGTCTGGGGAAGTACAACARACATCAGAATTTAGCTGAACAGAAGTTCTGAATCTCCCTCCTAAAGCACAGCAGGAAAAGTACCAGATTACAGCAGAAGGGTTTCTGTCCTATGGCAGTGTAGTGATATAACACACACACACACACACACACACACACACACACACACACACACACACACACACACAAACACACACAAACACACACCCCTGAAAATTAAAAAGTCAAAATATTTTCCTGGTTCCAATCCCAAAACACTGATACCTCTGTTATTTATTTCTAAAACACATCTGATGTACTAAAGGAGAATAACACTTGTCAAAACCTACTTTTGCATCTCCTGATGTATTCTGCATGTTTATTTACACTTGTTTTTTTATTCTTATATTAAATTCCTTCCAGGTAACACTGAAAACCATGTGAGGAGCTCAGAAAAAGGTTCCAGGGTAAGAAGAATTTRCCACTTGTGGGAGAATACTTACAGCTTGCTATAATCAAATGCTTAAAAAAAGAGAACACTTACAAAAGCAGGGAAGAAAAGGAGATAGCAGGGGAGAAAAGGGTAAACTGCATTGCTTAGTCTTTACAGTGCAAGCCACATAACTGCAAGAAGAAAGATAACTGATGGGCAGTATTTTAAGGCATATTAACCCAATTACTAGTATATTTTTACAATCGTAGCTCCAACATTTATCACACTGCATTTATTAGACCTCTGAGCTAGGTTATGTCAAATGAAACGCTGTGAAACTACAACATTTCATTAAATTGCTGCTGGAGCAGGGTATTCAATCCTGATACTCTAAAACCACATGATTTTTATCAAAATCTTCGGAAATTGAAGCAATCACTAAAAGGTGTCGGGAAATTAAAATGTTCTGTCTCAGTGAAAGAGATACACTCCTTGTAACATATATCAGTGGGGTTTTTTTTAAAGACACATTACTATGCAGAGAAAAGGCATCAAATACAGGAGACATAGTAGATTCTAGAAAAGTCTAGCTGCTGCAATTTTTCATACTTAAAAATAGCCTGTAAGGGCAAAAGAGCCAAGTTTCTTTCATAATTTGTTTTGGGGGTATATTTTTCCCTACTCAGTGCTTGATGCTGTGATTGATTAGGTATCCACAAAAGAGAAAATCATGGAGGATTTATAGACAAGATTGCAAAAGCAAAATGAATATTTTCAAACCTAATTTCTCTAAAGTCTGACACATTTTATGTGCCTTTTACTATGACTTTTGTTCCTGCTAACAAACATTCTGTGAAATCAAAGGACATTTGAAAAGGTGCTGAGAGTATGAAAAATAAGAGATGACACAGTTTGAATAATTTCTTATGGAGGCTTTAGCTTAAAATTGTATATCTACCTTAATATTTACCTTAACATATTTACCTATGTTTTCTTTTACCAGAATGCCCTTAAAACATAACATCCATAGGATTGCAAAGATACTGGCAAATAGGAATCTRTATGATTCTGTATTGCCTTACATATTGCTATTGAGCAGTGCAAAATTAGTTCAAAGAAAAATGAAGGCATTTGAGAGTAGAAATATTTTATAACTACACTGTAGCTGCTCTGTGCTGCAAGGAAGTAAAACTGGTGTTCAGTGCTATTTTATACATCTCAGGGAATCCCATTTTCCCTCCAGCCCTGGTTCCAGGAAGAAGTGGGTATAGAGGAAATGTGGGTAWAAGGAAATGAAAGAAGGAATTATGCTTCCTAACTTTTATTCTTGCATGTTAACAGCAAATATTTATGTTTATCATACATTRTCCCTGCCAACAGCCACCCACACTGCTGGGAATAATGAGCTGGGRTGATATGCTGGGTGTGCAGGGCCAGGGTGATATTTTGGGTATGCAGAGTCAGGGTGATGTCTGGTGAAGTAGTTGGTGAAGGACCATGATGCCCACAGCTCTCTGCAGATCATCTCTGACGTTTTAGGAAATTATATAGGGTTGCAGACACAGACTGGAAATTATATAGGGTTGCAGACACAGATTGGCAATGGCAAAAAGAGGACTAGTGATAAGATTTCCACTGTAACTTTTGGAAATGCTGCTCAGACCACCAATAACTCAAGTGATTTCTTTTACCTGTGAGACAAAATCAAGATCTTTGAGCAGCTCAGAAATAAGGCCCCACTATTCTGCTCATGGTTTGTTGCCCCAGAAAAACTCCATCCCTCACTATTTTTTCAATGTTTCTCTTCTCTCTGCTTTCTTTGCTGCCTTTTACAAGCGCAGYGCTGCCCAGGAAACAACCTGTAAGGTCTCCTGCAATCACTTCCAAGGATATGTTTATGCTTTTAAGATTTCCAGTGATGACTATGAAACTTTATAAATAGTGAAAGTATTTCATTATTATTTAAGTTTTTAACTGAGATTCAAAGATAAAAAGTACAGAAATGTCACTATTATTGGGTAAAGGTTTATGAGATACAGTAGTGGCTTCCAGGCTTGTGTACTAAATTCGATCTGAATTGTATTTGCACCAGAGGTTTTACAAGAATCATCTATTTTAAAGTGATGTCCAGGCAGGGCTACCWTTGCCAGTACAGCAAAGACCATAATGTTCTACAATTCTGAAAGCTTGGAGAAGATTTACATTTTTATTGGACAAACAAGCCATTGAGCCAAAGAAAAAGGAAGTGGATTTTTTTAAACTTCTCCCCTCAGTTTTGTACATTGTTCCACATTTTGGCTTGCCATCCCAGCGTTCACATCACACACCAGGTAAAAAGCTACAGCAAACTATTGAATTTATTGCTATTAGGGGCATGTTCCCTGCTATTCCTGTATTTTWAACAGAGGTCAGCTAGCTCACAGTAATTATCAAATTATTGATTTACTGGGCTAAAGCTGTTTTTACCATTGCTTTAGAGGTTTAACAGTGTTGTATTTCTTCCACATCTGTACTTGATGTTATCCCCTACTGCACTCAATGAAGTCACACTGTGTGAAAGTAGCAGTAGTGTCAAGACTGTGGCGAACCAAAATTAACATTGTACAAATAAAGACAAACACCACTGAGGTGGTAATCCCCTGTAGTCTAGCCTTTCCCACAAAATTCATTAGAAGGTGGCTGACAAAGTTAGCCTTTTAGCATCCTTCCAAACACCAAATTAAGTGCTGTTGGTAAAGTGAGATCAGGTAACCAGTCCCCAGGTGCTGGCTGAGCRAAGCACTCCTGTGCTGCAGTTTAATGAACTGGCACTGTGCAATGAACACAGTGGAAAATGTAAAGCAATTTGCTGGAAAACACCTGTAGGAAATGCTCCCTATAGCACACAAAAAGATCAGTGAGATCAGAGGRCACAGTGCTGGCTGGGGAGTTACCTGTTCCTAATTTCTGCCTCTGCTTGTGCTGGCCAAATCCTTTCAACAAATCTCAGGCTGATTCGGTCTGCTGCAGCACTTCATGTTAATTAGAGCTCTGAGACAGAAGCACCAAGGATTGGAACACAATCTTCCCATGTCAGGGAGCACAAATAGCAGGAAGCAAAACAAAATCCAGCCAAAATCAAACACTGCGCACAAAACCAGGCAACAAAGAGATCAGAAAAAAAAGAAAACCCAAAGAGTGAATCAGCTGTGCTGTGCTAAAGAGTTTTAAAYGAAGTGTGTTAGGAGTGGTGAGGATGTGGTGAATCCAGCAGGGAATGAGTCACAGGTAATACAGCTGAGACTTCTGTCATCACATTTCTTCCCTTGCACACTCATATATCCTCCCTGTATTGCTCAAGGTGCAGACAGCTGCTCAATCCTACAAGCTGTAGGGTGGATTTTTCTGGGAACAGTATAATTTCCTGGTTAAATTAAAGTAGAGATTTTCAATACACATTATTTTGTACCTCTTTTAATTATTTTTCCCCTCAAGATTGTAACATGGGATGTACTGAAGTTAAAAACCCAGCTAGCAAAGRTTTTCTGCATCTACTAGATGTGGGAAGTCAGTAGCCCCTGGTACCCTTCCAGTGACCCACCCCATC
>JACDOX010000014.1:1114529-1157029 GCA_014549065.1 Cardinalis cardinalis
TTTCCAAACAACATCAAGGACAAATTCTTGTATCTCTGACCCAACCTCCAGTCTGGGTACTGAATGTTTTCAGCCACAGTGTCCCACAGTACAGAGCCTGGTTTGCTGCTGGGTGCAAACCTGGATCTGGAAACACAGATGCAGGTTTATCATTCTCATAACTTGACTCATCCTATTGCTGCAACTAGGCAAAAGGAATAAATAAAAACACAATTTGGAGGCATTGGGCTGCATTAGATGCTGTTGATACTGATTTAGGGACTTCTGTACAATTTACTCTGCTGCTGCTGTTCTAGTTGGTGGAGAAAGGCATGTTTTRGCTTTGTCATCTCCATATGTTTGACACAATGTCCAGTGGACAGCTTTCAACAATTATTATCTTGAGGTTTATTGCAGGGACTGATGTTGGSTCCCCTTGTTCAGCTGCCTTGGCAGTCCTGTTTCACATTTTTTCTTTATCCATATACATTCAYGAAGCTGTGAAGTTTACTACTGTGTCTCTATGACTTTCCTGCATGAAAAATGTAATATCCCAACCCTCCATTTTTTCCATAACCGTCCATCTCCATGTTCATTATGCTTTGAATTTTCTTTTAAATATAGGATGGATTTATTACTCTAATTACCCCAGGAGCTCTCATATACTCTGAACACTGTTCAATGTTAACATTTTTGGAGTAAGTTTTTTTTTTGGTCTTGTGTTGCACTTCCTAAAGGAATTTAAAATKATGTTGTCATTTAAACTTTGACTATTTTTGCTACCCTCTACTTAGAATTGTTGCAGAACTATTTAAACTTAATACCTATGGATTCTCTTCAGCCTTTCATGACTTGGCAACAGCCAAGATAGTAAATAATATAAACCAATTAAAATAATTTAAGATACACTTAGACAACTCTTTAAAACCATACTTTATTAACATTCCTATATGTCATGACAGGAGGTTTATATTCCCTAGATGTATCGAAATGCATATGAATAGATAATCTGAGGACATTCCAAATATCTTATACTCAAGAACAAGATGAGGACAGCATTAGAATAGAAAGATTTGACATCTGAGCTCTAGTGGGCACTGTCAGCAGCAGTTCAAATAAAACAAGACTGAAAAATCCAAAGCRGTTATTGATGTGGGAGTGTTACCAGCATTATTTTTAATTATCATCATTCTGTCCTAACCACATTTATAAAAAAGCAACCTTTCATATTTATAATACCTTTCAGCAAAAGCAACTCAGAAGTATCCAAATGCTCATTTTTCTAAGCTCTTTTTTTTTTCTTCTTTATCATAAAACCTGTAAAGGTCTATTATCCATGAAGATGCTCACTCAGTGCACATTTCCATACTTTCCCATTCATTTTTATTGAAATCAGGCAGCAGTCCAAGGGACCCACATCCCCGGGAAACGGGGCAGACATCCTTTAACCTGCATGTATCACTTTGTGAGGGTGATATGATCTCTGTTCACTACAAGACCRCAGTTTTGTTAAGAGCTAAAAAAGACATGGGCTCATTTTCCCTGGAAGCTCCTGCCTCGAAACCAGTAGCAAACCAAAGCCATCGCTGTGCGAACCAAAGGTCACGTTGAGAAAAATGAAACCACATGTGAATAGAGCAGGGCTCCAAAGCCTCACCAACAAATTCATTTTGAGGCTCGTGCTATCTCTTTGAGGGGGTGTGTGTATGAGCAGTCTCAAGAGAAGTGTCAACAAATATCTCTGAATTCCAATATTAGCACCGCTGTTGCATTTCAAATGCCAGCAGCCTGATGTACAATGTGGAATGTGAATTTCTATTAGTGAGAGATGGTATCCTGCTGTGCACTGGGAAGTTTGTTATCTGCTTCCCACCTTAAATTAGGACTGGCTGTCTGTAGGTAGCAGCATGTAAAACTGCTATATATATTCATTCATCAGGTTCATTGCAGGGCATTTCTCAGTCACTTTAAAAGGGGGAAAAAAGAAACCATGTCCTTTAAGGGGGATGCTCAACATGCTCTGTCATTGTTAATAACCCTCTATGCATTTACGAGAAGAACATTTACCTTACAAATTGTGRATAAAGTTATATTGGAAAAATGCCTGTCTGCATATAGCATGATGATCAGGAAACTTCAGCTTCACAAATTGGAGAAAGGGGAGAATAAATCCATCCCACACCCCCACTGTCTTTTTTCCTTTTTGCCTTTCATATTAATTTTGCTTTTTTAAAGAGGCAGCTTTTCCCAATGAAACAGAAAAACTGGAGTTGTGTGCTTTCAGCTTGGGAGAAAACAATATTTACCATCAGCACAGGGATTCTGTAAAGCAGTGAACGATGAACACTTTGCTCACATGGCTGACCCAGTATTTCCAGCAGCACTCCAATTCAGTGGGACCAGGAAGGCAATCAACTCATCAACTGCTCATCATCAGCMACACAGAGCTGAAATATCAGCATTTACTTTTCAAAACCCACAAAAGTTCAAGACAGATATTCGCCTGAATTTATACTTATTTTTAAAATTTTTGATAAAACTATGAACCAGTTTTTCTTCTCACTGCAGTCTCACTTTCCTCACAAAAGAAGCATCTGCTCTGTGTCTCTTGCAGAGGGCATGAGCTCTGTGTGCAGCTCAGCATGGGCTCTGCTTTTAGAGCTGTGGAATGCTTGCTGATGCCTCTGTCTCCAATTGAAAATGAGCACAATCTGAAAGCCATGCTCATTTAAACTTCTGAATTGGAAGAAAAATTGAAATAWAAATGGAAATAAAAAAATTGCACACTGCTAAATACAGAGTCCCTCAGTGGACAGAGATGTTTCAGTCTTCATTCCCATTACCTCACCATGATTTTGTATTTTGTACAATTTCATTGCTACCTCCAGTTAAAAAGTTATCAAGATCTTTCTCTATGACACTCTGATCCTCCTGCAGAAAATATCTGGCCTCTAGTTTTGGTTCACAAGCAAATATCACCATGAACCCTCTTCCTTCCTTCCTTCCTTCCTTCCTTCCTTCCTTCCTTCCTTCCTTCCTTCCTTCCTTCCTTCCTTCCTTCCTTCCTTCCTTCNCTTCCTTCCTTCCTTCCTTCCTTCCTTCCTTCCTTCCTTCCTTCCTTCCTTCCTTCCTTCCTTCCTTCCAAGTCACAGGTGAAAATACTCAAAATATCCAGTCCATAAGTGCTTGATAAGTGGTGGTCTCTCAGGTCAGCACTTCCCATCTAAAGACTTCTCAGTTTTGTCTCACTTGAGTGGGCTCCTGGCCCACCCTCTAATCCTTCTGCTCATTCCCCTCTCCCCCAGTTCAAGTGRTCATTATCCAGTATCAAATCCATTACTGAAGCCCAGGTAGACAGTATCTAATGCATTTTCTTTGATTAGAAAATCATCTACCCTATCAGAGGAAGCTGTCTGGGTAATTTGGCACAATTTACCTTTGGTAGACAGGAGACAGATGGGAAGAGAATAAAAGGAAAACCATATGGAAAAAAGGAAACCAATGCAAGGAGTTGCTCAGCCTGGCAGGCAGGGACTGAGGCATGCCAGCACCACAGACACTGTCATTCTGCTTCAGTAGCTTATCTGTAGAGGAATTCAAGAAAAGGAGGGATTGAAGGAGAAGAATGCAATAGTACTGATCCAAAATGATGGGGTTGGAATAAGGAAAAGCAATGAGTCTAAGTAATGATCACATTTTCTAGCATGGCTGCCAACACTTTGAATGATGACAAATGGCAAAGGTGACCAGGAAACACAAAGAGTGTTCATTTTCCTCATAGCAGGAGAGGTAAGAAATCAAAYGTAACCAAACAAGCCAGTTTTCATTTCACATAACAAGTAATTAAAACAGAGAACTCATGGAAACCAAAAGCTGAGACCTGTTCAGCATGGGTAGTTTTGTAGAAGAAAAGTCCACCAAGAGCTTTGCAGCTGAAAGATAAAACCCATGTCAAAAAGTTCTGTGTAACAGACTGCTGGAACATAACAGGGCACCCYTCTGCACCAAAGAACTCCTGGACCTGCTTACTTTCACCCTCTGCTCTTCCCTAGGAACTTACCCTCAGGTTATGTAGAGTTTTTTTGTTTGGTTGGATTTGTGGTTTTTAAAATTTACTTATTTTGTGAGAATAAAATTTTCCTTCTAATTTTCCATAAGTGTAAATGTTCTTGAGATCCTTGAGAGCTTCCCATGGATGTTAGACCAGCTTACATTTGGAGTTTTTCATTTCATCCCAGGAACAGGTCCATGGGCCTCAGGCACTACAATGTCCCAGGGTCAGGCAGTGATTTGCAAGTTTGGCTCTGCTCTGCTCTGGGAAACCACTTGGCCTCACCAAACCTACATCACATGCTGAAGCAGCCTGTGGTGAATTATTTTCACCATCCCTGTGCAATCTCCTTTTCCTCTTTGAATCTACATCAATCATTTAGGAAAGTATTTTCTTCTAATTGTGCCTCAGGGGCCGATGAGCCATGGTCACTTTACGAATGAGCACATGAACTCATATTCCCCAATTAGTTTTATTTTACCCATTAAGGATTAATGTCCAAAAGCTCATTGGCTGGTAAAATGCAAATACTTCTACCTTGACAGGAATGCCTAAAAAATTATTTGGAAGTATATTCTRTGAAGCCCCAAATGATTAGCAGTAGCAGTGCCCACTAAGACTAAAGACCAGCAAACAATAAAGTTACTATGCTAAACCAAACCTGTGTTGTGCTTTGATTTCTGTTTGAGGGTTGYACACAACTAATATAGAGCAGTAATACCAAAGCACTATTCAGTAAAACCCTGAGCAGTTACCATTTACAGTATATCATAGTCAGATGACAGCAGGAATGGTGGGAGTTCATTACAGGGACCATGAATTGTTGGAGGTAATTTAGATTACAATTTAAAGTTTAATTTAAAAATCTATCAACAAATGTGAAAGTGCTCGGGGAACATTTTAAAATGCACTTTAATCTCACCAGCACAAATAGCTTTTCAGAGCCCTAAACATCATCACCTGGAAAAACAGTAAAACTTTACTGCATCTTTAATTAAATTACAAACACAAAGGATAATTAACTTTTTTTATTTTTATTTTATTCATGCCATTGTTTCCCTTCAGAGTCAATATCTCCAAGTTGCAGGAACAGGATGTTATGAAGAAGTTTACAGCCTGCACATTCCCCCAGGATATTAYTGCATCAAGCAGATGAAGTGCAATACATGTGCRTGCACACACACACAGAGACACACACATTGAATCCACAGAGGTACCAGAGACTGACTAAGAAGTTCACCAAAGCATGTAAGAAGGCTGGTTTGAAGAAAAGAAGAGGAATGAATCAATCAGCCAGCCAGCCGAAAAGGGAAGGCAGACTGCGCTGTCCTCGCCATGGACTGCAGGGGCCACACAGTTCACACCACAGGACAGCTGAGAAATTAGAATCCAGCTTGCTCGGTCTGGCCCCTCACAGAAATGAAGGCATTCACTCACATCTTGATTTACCTTGACTTCCAAGGCCCCATCATCTCACCATTAYTTTTTGACATTACCGATTCAGAGGGCGCTTATTGTTCTCCATGTTAATCAGCAGCTCTGTACAAGCAACTACAAAACCAGGTCAAATTCTTGGTGGGAATGGTTATACCTAATGCTTCTGAGCTGTTGTTATAATTTTATTTTATTTTCAAATTGRACATGTCTGGATTCAAAACTGTCTTGATCCATGACTCTACGAATTGTCCTTGGCAAGCCCCCAAGCACCTGTTTATATATGTGCATTGGCATTGCCTTTAAAGAGTTTTATGCCAAAGCATGCAAGTTCAAGCTCATTTAGACAGCCTTAAACTGGGGACCATGTGAGAGAGACAGAGGAAAAAACACAGCCCCATGCCAGTATTTGCATAGCTTTACCTCCAAATCATCAGCACTTGGTGTTGCTCAGGTTGGTTAGAGATGTGTGTAGAACAGGAACATGAAACTGTGSTGTCCTGATGGAAAGCTGCTGCTCAGAAAACTTTGCATGAACTGAAATCAAGAGCTTTGAAATTCTTTCAAATTCTCTTAAAAAAAAAAAAACAACAAAAAAACCTCTGAATTAAGGCAATTTTTTTGTCTTCAGCACTGACACTTAGTTTTCCCTACACCCAGCAGGACTGCTCACTTGAGGAGAAGAAATAAAATAAACTCAAATCTGTTCTCTTTCATAATCCATTATTTTACTTCAGGATACACCTATGTGTCTACAAACATAAACTGCAGTTTGGTGATATCTGTGTTAAGCTATTGATTTGCTACCATCAGAAGTGGCCCATCACTGCCAGTTTTTACCAGTTGCAGATCCTACTCTGGCCCTCATGGTGCCTCCATATTTATTTGGCTTTATGATGTACAGACCCAACTGGTTAATGCAGTGGAAAAAGTCTATTTTCTTGCATTGCTTTTCCTCCAGACTGGCCAAGAAAATTATCTCAGAAGATGCTCATGTAAGTACCAAAAGGCACAGGATCACCTGGAGAGGGAARAAACAAGACAGAGATTGTCCCCTTTCACCTGCAGGTGAAARGGGACAATAGTACATAATTTAATTTTATATTTCATATAGTATATATGAAATATAGTATATTTCAAATATTACATAATTTMAAAGATATTGTTAAAACTCTCACTCTGGGGCAAAGTGCTGGCCACAAGAGAGATGGGACTGTGAGCAGACACACAGCCTCTTGTTTGGTATCTCTGGGAAACAGGACTCCTGGGCCAGCCTTTCTTGTTACAGGATTTCATCAAAGGTGGTGTTACCCTGCCTGTTGTGCAGCCAAACGGCTGCAAAGTGGTTTCAAAACAGAAGCCATGGCTCCTGAATACAGCCACACAGCTTCCTCTTCAAAGGCAGATTGCTCAAGCCACAGGCAAAATAAATTTGGACCTGTCTGCAAAATACTGGGTAGACATCCCAAGAGAAACACCTGACTCCATCAGATTTTTTCTGCTCCTGGAGGGAACAATGAGAAATATTCCAAATTATTGSTAACAGCTCAACCCCAAAGCATAAAAGACAAGAACTTATGTGTTCAGTTGCCATGGGATTGAGCAGCTTTATGAAATCCCTCTCACGAGCCTTTGCTGCCCTCTGTACATGAGTGAGTTACATGCTCAAGGCTCAGCCAGCGCCTTCCTAGGAGGCACAAACCCCCTTCTGAACATGCTGGTCCTGCTCCTGACCCAGCCTTTCCAGCACTTACACGCCCAAGGAATAACCTTCAAAGTCACCAAGGGTGCCCATGATGGGTGGGCACAGCCTCTTGCTTACACACAGAGAGGAGTGTGTGATACTGAGACATCCCACGGGCAGGCGCACCCCATAAAGACAAAATTATGTGTAAATATGTAAAATGAATATTGAAGGAGAGAGGCATGGCACAGGGGGAGGTGAGAGGGAGGGATAGGGACTGCCATCCTCTGGAAATAAGTGTAGGACTTCATTACATGAGAAGAAATAAAGAAATAACACAGAATAAAAGGAGCACCACACAAACTATATATCATTTTAATTAAAATCTACTATCTGCTAAATATATGTACAGCTGTTGGATTTCTTGAGCCAACTGATTCAAATAGGTTTCACAAGGGTTCACTGATAAGGAATTAAAAAATAAAATCAAAGGTTCCTTGATAACGAGCTGGAAACTGATCCCCTTTTGGGAAAGCCTTTATTTTATGTAAGTTAATATGGGAGGGGGTGTTGATCATGGAAGACAAGCCTCTTAATTCCTCTCAAATAAAATGAGCAGGCATGACATGGTGCTATCACAGAAGAGAAAGAGCTGCCTGTGTGTATTAAACGTTAGTGCTTTGCCTGYTTAATTATTGGTTAATCTAGCAATTTAGCATGCTTCATTTAATTCTAATTAGGAGAATTAATAGGCAGGGAATAAAGATTTAAATAGACTGGCACAAAACAAAACTGAGACTTAAACTGCTCTTGGAAATGCAGCTATTTTTTTTTAATACAATTCTACAACTCCTCATGTCTTTCCTCAGCAATGCTGCTGTCTTAAATGAGAGGGTGTAGGTTAAATGAGTGATTTTAAAATACCCCGGTCCCACTCCTCACTTGGCATTGATGAGTGGAGCTGTGTGGATTTACACCTGGGATCAGGGTGTTTCTTTTTCCTCCTCTCTCCCCCTTTGAATCTAGACTTTGGGGGTTGACTTCCTACTCTGAAAAGGACATATGATATGGTAGGAGATTAYTGTATTATTTTTTACACATCTCTCACTTTCTGTCTTTTTTTTAAGAGCACTGGGGGTAGGAGATAATTTAGTAGTGACACCGTCCTCAGGAGTTACACACCATTCATGTTAAGTGATGCCTTAACTCRTGGAATTGTAAATTATTTTATTCCTTCCTCAGTCTGATGCCTTCTTTATTTTCTCTCTCCTGGCAAAGCTTTGGGGGATGAAGACACGCTCCTTTTCCACTTCACCAGCTGGCTGCCTTCCATTCCTGCCGCCCCCAAATGTTCCAGCCTGATTTGCATGGTGTGTTTGTCTTTGCTAATCAAGCCGCGTACTCTGACAAGTCCTACGACATTGGACATGGCTGTTCTTCTAATTAAGGTGCTAATTGAATTAAATGGCTGTGGTAATGAGCAGATGAGCAGCATAAAAAGTAAAGAGTCAGATAGGCCAATTAACAAAAGAGCTGAGCATAATTATAACATTYAAAATACATGCAGCTCTGTACCAATATTGTTAATTGTTACAGGGGAATTTATGATAATTGGCTCAACAACAGGCRTGCAGGCTTAACCTGGGATGGAGCCTGTAATTAAAAAAAATGATATTCAACACAAAATACAGAGCTGGGGTAATTAACACTTGATTTACATAAAATATGTGTATAAAGTGAAGCAGAATACTGCACAAATCCTATGACAAACATGAATTCTGCTGCATGGTGACATTTAGAAGTGTGACAAGATAGGAAACAGGCTAAAATTCAAGCTAGTTTCAGACCTAAGCATGGGTCACAGCTGACTTTTGAGACCTTATTGCCTTCTGCTGGCAGAGTTCTGGCAAACTCATTACCCCATCCTTCTCAGCAGAATTACATCTGTCCAGGCTGTGGATGCTGCTGTGCCCCAGCTGTGGATGTGCTGCTCCTGCACAAGAGCACTTGGAGCAGCGTGAGCAGAGACGCCTCTGCGGGGGGCACAGCTGCCTGGGCAGGAAATCTCTCTCATTACCACATCTGGACTCTCCACCAGGGGCTCTACCAGCACCGGGAGAGCACCTGCAGCCTGGCTGGACCTTTCTGCTGGGGTCTTGCCCAGGATGACCAAAGCGAATCCCTAGGAAAAGCCCTGGGAGTGACCTGGAGCCCGGGGTTCCATTTGCACCTGGAGGAAGATGATTTTTCTTGTGCTGCCTGCAGAGCTATATCCTCCCTTTCCCCCTGCTCTCCCTCTGGCAGTGAATTGCCAGGCTCAKGCACAGTGTCCTTCCTCTCCCCTCTACTCAGCACAGACAGTGATAAAAACATTGGTCCGAAATTTTTCAGGCAAGGGGTTGCCAAACCTCCCATGGGCTGCTTAAGGTCTCGAACCACTAAACTAACATATGTGCCAGTATTTGCCATTAAACCAGCAGACAGRTAGCACAACATCCTTTACCTCTGTGTAGTGGATGTTTGTAATCACCTTTAGTAAAGGTCYAGGACTTGGAGCAAAGGCTCTACTCAGACATGTCAGCATGCTCAGACATACTGACATGTCCTAGACAGTCAGTGTTCCAAAAACCCAGTGCCAAAACCACTCTGTGAACCCACCAAAGCAAACTTCTGAGAACTCTCACTGCTTCCCTGTGGTTCTGTGGATTTTCACCCTCAGCCTGCAGATCCTCAGTGGCTGGAGGGCAGTTGCATTATTGGATGTAGAAATGGTCCAAACTCAGATGCAGCTCACACAAAAACATCATGTTGTGAAATATCATTATGTTTGAGGAGGGAAGGTTTCCCCTAAAAACTGGAAAAAAAACAGTACTGACATTGGCAATCTCATGCTCCTCTGGCTTGTTGAAGGAAAACTACAAATTATTTTGGTGCAAAATATCTCCTCAGACATGTTCATTGCCATTGTGACTTGTCAGTATTTTATCTCTTCAAGTAATAATTATGTACTATGTGCAAAACCAAAAATGTGCAAATTAGAAGAATCTCAGTTATAGTAACCATGTGTCACAAGCAAGTTTACAGAAACAGTAGGAGGCATTTCAGGAAACTACAGAACACAAACATGGAGGTTTCTTCATACATTTAATTGTGCCCCTGCTGCCACTGACGAGCCCAGTGTGCCCTCTGCCTGCAGTTGTGCACAGCACTGAGACAATTCAAGGCTAGGTGCTGTCATGTAGATAAATACATTGCACTGCTCATCACAGTCGTGTTTTGTCTCAGTGTGAGKGGCAATATGCAAGGCAGGAAGAGAGCACAAAAGCATTTATGGCGATTTTTATAAAGCCTCTGCTCCCCAGTTGATGCCACAGCAATGTTGAAACCACTTCAGGAGGCTGTTGTGGAAGGGTGTTAGTCAAATGAGCAGAAAAAGGCAATTTTTAGCCATGAGACCAGGAGCCATTCTCAGCCAGCAAAAGAGCCTGAGACTGGGGGTCTAAAATTTTGAAGTTGAATGGTAACACTGACAGAAGAGTTAGCCAAGGTTTTATCAGCATATATTTTATTTTCTTTCCTTCTTCTCCAAGGCAATAGCCATAAACCTGTTCAGTCCACTGAATCTGACCCTAAGTCTGACTCTCCACAGAGAAAATTAGGAATGAACACGAGTACTGTACGGAAGGCAGTCTGTAGGCAGTTGTCTGCCATGCATCACTGTACTGTTAATCACCATAAGAGGTTCATTTATCCCTACAGCCTCTTTGTGGGTCTTTGGCAGAGAAAAACAACATGCTAAGCTAATTCTTGATATATATGTTGTTTTGGAATGGCTTGGATGTAAACAGGCCACAGAAAATTACACAGTGAACCAGTCCAGAAACAGAGATGTTGACAGCCTGCAGAATTTGCGCATACGGATTCAAATCACCTCTTGTTAAACATTTTTTATTATTTTTATGTATCTCAAAATGTGTTAGGGCTGGAACAGAAACAAGTWAAAAGGTATAACATTTCCTAAGAGATCTTCACATTTTAGGTTCTGATCCTGCAAATGCTTAGGCACAAACCTAAATTAGGGTGTAATTGCTTTTATTGAACCTAATGTGGCTAATCATAGAGGCGAAGCTGGGTATGGGGCAAAGTGCTTGGGGAATCAAGATTAATTATGCATAAATTTTGTCACAAAACATACTGACCTGTGAGGCAAATTTCCTAAGCTCTACTGAGAGTGTTGGCTGCTCCACGAACAACTATACCCTTAAATAGTGCATTTACACAYCTATCTTGACAATGGAACCTTAAAAACAGCCTTTTACTGCAGATGAAGGTAGAAAAAAATTACATTTACGTCATTTCCTTGRCTTTATAAAATGAAGATTTCAATGAATCAAAATACCTATAACGTTATTCATGTCCTATTATATATTTCACATAGACAGTCAAAAATCATCCTGCCAAAAAATCACCCGTACAATGACTAAACCCAGAATACTCAAAAATAAAGTAATACTCAGACAGTTTTTTCTAATATCTAAAAAATTGTGGAATTCCATAATTTGTGCAAAATTCTAGAGTAGCCTTTATTTCTTTATTCATCAAACCTTATTGCTAAGTGATGATTGGACAAATGGTATGTGCTATGTGGGCWTTTTTCTGTCACAGGAAATTGTATCTGTTTGATTTAATAAGTGCATATTCCCAACACAACTGGGCAAATTTGCGTGCTTGAAAATAAATTTTATCTGATGTTTATCTTGCACCAAAAATTGCAGGCTGTATTACTTAGCCAGCATGAAAATTTCACTGAATAATTTGGCCAACAAAATATTCCAATCCATGTCCAAGGGTTGTAAGTCTAATAGTAGGTGCAACAAACACATGAGAAGCAACAAGTGACCAGAGTTTGCAAGCCACTGGAAAAGTTCTTTGCATATCTCACATAAGCTTTCACTCAGCCACATTTCCCAATATTTGYCATGGCCACAATGTTCAATCCCAGGGGTTTAAGGTGAAAAGACATTACCTTTTATTATGGGATAAGAATTAAAGTTAACAGTAATAATGGGAACAAGAAAAAGCTGAAATATGATCTCCAGAGATCATTACAACATCACCTGTACAAAGACGAGTCCTAAGAAAATGCTTAAATTCTGCTCAAAGTCTAATAAAATTATGCGAATTTGACATGTGCATTTGTATTATAAGAATTCTATTTCACAAATCTCTTTCTMTTTTACATTATTATAAATATTGTAAAATAAAACCATTTTGATTTGATTTTTTTCTTGATAGAAAACAGATCCTAGTAATCTCAAAAATTACTACTTCTGTTTTGCAGAGACTTAAGTTTCTGTCAGGCAGATTGAAAAAATCCTGACCAGGCAAAAGTGATCACTAGATAAGAACTCATGTTTACAGAAAATGAGCTAAAAATTAGTAAAAAAAAAAAAGATTACTAAAACCAGAACTGAATATTGAATATTGTAGTTAATATTGCTCTAGCAACAATTTCAAGAGCAGGAGCAGCTGCTCACTCATATTTTTCTTAGGCAAGTAAGACCTACATAGGCTTCACCATAAACATTTTCAGATTGCTGTCCAGACATATTTTCCTCTTGGTTCTTATTTTCAAATTTTCCCAAGCATCTAACAGAACAGCAAGCAATGCCATCAGCTGGCAGCAGAACCATTTGCTTGCCTGTGCCCTTCCAGATCTGTAGGTTCATCCTCATCTCAGAAATACACAGCACTGGGAGCTGCATCACTGAACCCAAGGACTGGTTGACAAAGGAGGCACTCCTAAAWTTTTTTGGCTACACCAGGAAAAAAAAGCATAAGGGAGAGGCTCATTACTGATGTTTCCAGTGAGGGTTTACCCAGTGCTGCCAGCTTTAGGGAGTTCAGTAGCGTGTGAGTGCAATCAAAATGACAGAGAGGTACAATACCTTGGCTGACAAATCATGCAGCTCCAGGAGCAGATGCTTGAAGGGAAGGATAACACTTCTCAAAGTGAGGTCCCTGCAGAGGTGACAATGTGTCTTCAGAGGCTGGAGTGCCAGAGGACAGACTTCAATTAGCAAAGATCAGAAATGAGGCCCATAAGTTTTAGGAAAAAGAAGTTTACACCATGTGTTAAAAAGCATGTCAACAACCACAACATGAATATTCAGGAGAGGAGCTTTAATGTGAATATTTAACTTTTAATTTGTGTGGCACACATTTCACACCAGTCCACACATCCTTCAAGTTATAGTTTTGTCCATGGGGATCAGCTGGATACATCCTCAATTCACCTTCAAAGTGACCTTAGTTCTAGTGATTCAAGTATAYTATAGGCCTGGTTAATTAACTCCAAAAATGCCATGAGCAAAGGAAGAAAGTGAAAAAAGTGTGGCCATGGCCCAGCTTGCAAATACAGGAAGAAATCTTCCATAACAGGAATGTTTAAAAGAAAATACCTTTTACAGTGCAACTGTAACCTGGCTGTGTAATTTATATGTATTGGGAATCTTTCAGCTGGCCAGAGATGTTATAATTATACCACAGGAATCTGACTATGAATTTGGCACATCAGTTTTGAAAAGAYGCCCCAGGGCTTCCGAGCTCCCATAATTTTACTTGAGCAGTAATGGAATAAATACAATCTAGATACATGTTGCTGTTCTTCAGCATAACTACTTCTTCAGGCAGATTTGCCATAATGCACTCTGAACAGAAAAACTATGGCTCATTTACAAATGTAATTTCAATTGAGGATAGTTTTCCAATCTTCTTTCATTTGAGTCTCCATTGAACTTCTTCTCCCTTTTGATGGCGTGATTAGACATTGTGAGAGCTGTTGCAGATTAGTCAAGCACAGAGAGAGAAAATTGGGAAGGATGTTTTATCAGTGCACGTCACAATATATGAAAGCAGATGTGTATGCTCTGAGCTGTTCCCTCAAATTACTGTTATGGAATAATTTAGCCCTTTTGATTCTCACAGATTACTGCTTCCACTGATCATGCTGTCAAAATCAAAGTGAGCACTTCATTCCGCTTTTATTCATGCCAGATCTATTTTGCTTTCATAATGAGCAGATATTACCACTGCACAAAGAGGATAAAGACATTCACAGTGATAGATAGGCGAGAGATTAAATGGGATCTTTATGACTTCTGCAGCCATCAGTTTTGACTGTGCGATAAGACGAGTCGAGTTGGGCACTGATTTGTTCTTTATTGGAGCCAATATTAGCATGGGCTTGCCGCTGCASAGGCTGATAAAATCCATTTAAGGTGGAATCTGTATAACAATTCAYGAGTTACAAGAACTTCTCCTATAAGATGCATCTTCAGCAACCTCAGCAAAGGCAAAATAAGTCATTTTAACCATTATAACTCCCTACTTTCTGTGGCAATACTCAATTAATAATTACTATATAATTCTGTGATTTATCAACCTAGATCCTCGAACCACAGGTTTAAATCCTTATGTTCAAATCACCCCTTAGCTTGCCATTGTTCTAAGCCTGTTTGGGCAAACCTTTAAAATCCAGGCCGTACTTGATCCACCCAACTTTTAGAGGTTTTCTGGCAAAGTCTCCCCACTTTGGCTACAGGCTTTCCACCTGCCTCACAGTCCTGTTTCCCTTACAGGGCTTCTCTCACCTCTTCTCCAGTCTGCAGAAAGAACAGTGTTACATGTCCATGGCTTGCAAGTCCTTTGCCATAAAAGGTCCCCTAGAAATACTATCAGATAGGGGCCAGTAAAGTGTATTACAGGGAAATTTGAACAGCTTTCACTGAGAAGCTGAGACTTTGGTAAAAAACATTGTCCTGTTTCATTTTCAAATATCTCAAAGTGGGGTTGTAGGTCACATGTCTTTCTGGAAGCACAAGTCTTGCTGGTTTYGATTCCAGCAGCAGATTACAACAAAGTTATGGAGGGAGCAGCACCTGARCCCTGCTATCCATCACCACCGTGGGTGCTGGGATTGCCTGAAAATGGGAGGACAGGAGATGTGGATTTTAATTCTGCAGTTTGAGGCTCCTGGGACCCAGCCCAATTGCTCAGCTGAGGTCCAAGCACATTTTCTCTTCTCTTCTGCCATGGTTGAAGGAAAGAGTTGTCACAGATAAACTGTGATCTGGAGATTAGGATCAGCATCCAGAGTTGCAAATGGTATAAATGATATATAAATGCATTATAGTCAAGTTATCTCTAGATTTTTGACTCGCAAAAAAGTCTTCTGAGGTAAAAATTTTTTAGGAGATCAGTCTGCCATGATTCTGATATTAATCATAAAGGGCTGAAGGGGTTGGGGCACTTCCAGATGCCAAATCAATTCTGTCCTGTTTCAAAACAAAAGCTTTTATTTTAATTAGAATATTTATGTAATTTACTGTTCCTCTGGATTATKAGTGGGCCCAAAAGCATCAACCAAAGTCTCACTGAATTTGATCTTGTTCCRATTCATTCTGAAAGCTCACTCTGACAAGTTTTCTCTAAGCAATGCCCAGAACCCTACCCACATCCCTCTCTGCATGTGGAAATCCCACGAGGCCTCTACAAATCCTCCAGCCCTACACAAGGCTACTCAGAGCTGRTCCTGTGTGGTTATTCTCTTCAGTCCATGTCAGGAGCACATTCCACACCTGTTAAACCAGCACACATAACAGAGCCACAAGACAGCCACTCTTTTTTGTCCTTCCTCTGCTTTTATTATGATGAGCTAGCTCAACTACTTGGAAAAACATATTTTTTTTGTATGTTTTTCAGCATGCTGAGGAAGAAGTTGGTTAATACATACTTCTATAGGTAAGTAAAGAGACAGTAAAAACTCCTTGTGATGACTTGGCCATATATGTAATTTCTTGCACCTGTAATTATAAATTATATATATGYAGTTATGATTCATATATTAGCCGACATTTTGTTTCAAAGTATAAGTCCAACCAACTCAGTAGACATCATGGTAGTCAATGTATAGTGAACCAAAACTTTTATGGACAACTCACGAATGGCAAGGTTGAAAAAAACATAATAGAAGCCAAACCTAGATAAATGAAGCATGCAGAAGCAATGATTGACTTTAAATATGTATTAACAGACAGGTGAATGGAGAACCAACAATAGCACAACAGCCACATAAAGTTCACAGGCAGCCTCAGCCAGGAGTGCTGAGATCTCTCATCACTGGATGAATTCAAGGAGACCAACAGATCCTTGTCATTATTAATCTCATATTTCTTCCTTATTTCTTCCTTATTTCTTCCATATTTCAAGCTCTGTCAAAAATTTGGTATTTGAACAAAATTTATTATCTATTTTTCACAATTCATAGGTTTTCTGAACATAAAAACAGGCTTGATGTGACATTTTGCTGTAAGACAACAAGAAATCCAAGGTTTTAAGATAGAAATTGATTATTTCAATTAAGTCAACATCATTYCTTTGCACAGACAATACAACCCCAAACAGACAGTGCCTGCCACCATGTATAACACTCCAGATTAAAAYTGACAAATGACAACTTCCCATTCTGACTTGTATTGCCAGTATCCTGTAGGTAACAGTCATAAACAATATTTTGCATTCATCCATGGAAAGACAGCTCCCCTGTGGTCTTAAACAACTGGGGATGGATGATTCTTGCCTCCAGCACAGTCAGCAGGGCTGAGGCAAAGTGCTTGTCCTCATACACATGYGCCACCTGTACATGGCAGTATATGCCACAAGGATATGGCAGTGTAGAAGACCCTATAAAGAAAAAAAACAACTGTCAAGTAGRTCACTGCACCTTGCTGTGCACATCTTAATGTTCCTTAGTGTCTTTTCTTAGGCAATTAGAGAGTGAATTAAAAGAGTTATTTAAAGAATCTGGTACTGTGAACATCTGCAGGAGTTCAATTTATACCAATGAAAAAGTTCTTACTAATTTGGTCTTACTTTTACTCATCTGAAAGAACAGTAATAGATCTAAGAWAGGTGTTTACCTGTTACTTTAAAAAATCCACAGATGGCATAAATTCTTTAACTTCCAGTCCCTCTTCATGAGATTCCAAAAAGGATTCCCTGCTGTGGTTAGATGCTTAAGAACAGGGGTAAAGTTCTGATTCTGTTGGGTAAGATACCTCAGTTCCTCCAGTCTAATAATATATCATTTATTCTCTCCATTTTAATCTCATCAGAGAAATAACTGTGTTTAAACACCAATAAAACTAGCATTGCCTCTATATATACAGAGGTTTCGGTGGTTGGATCTTATTAACAATGAAATAACAAATGTTGCAGCTCATAATGCTGCCTTTTCWGTGAGGACACATGTRGAGACCTGCTGCTCACACCTGCTTTAGGAAAGGATTCCACCCAGAACATTCTCACACCTTCTGGCCTCAGCAAACTGTTGGGTGTATAAATAAAAGAGGAAATACAAAACTGTGAGTGATAACTTTGCATACACTCAAGCATCCTTCTTCCAGACAAAGCATTTTGTCACATCTCTTTTTCAGCTTCCCATCCTGTAAAATGAGGATAATCATAATAATCTCATTGACATGGAGAGAAATTACCCAGCCTTCAAGAAATGCCATAAGAGCTTTGAAGGGTTTGTGTTACAGTAACAGAAAATATGAACAGAGTGATGATACACAAATAATGAAGCAGAGGAAGTTAGTGAGATAGGAGCAATCCTCAAAGCCCCATCCTCAAAACACAGTGGAATGTGAAGCCTGTGGAAATTCAGYGAGTATTTGATATGGCAATCAAAAATGTATCTGAGATAAAGCATGGCTATAAAAACAGTCAYAGTCATTCATTCTAGATGTCATTAAATATGACCACAGTGTGATTTGTGCCAGTGTTATGGGATTGATTTCATCTGTGCCTGGACTGCTCACTGTGTTAATTCCATCAATAAGTCATTTTATAGCTTTGGTATGGAGTGACTGGGTATAAACTCCCAAACTTCTAAACCAATGCCCACAGCAAAGCCCACCTGAGTGTTCCATCATGGCTTGGGGGCTGTGCTCCCCATCCTTCCACACAGCAGTGCCATGGACCTGGAGCATGTTTGGGAAGGCCAGGGCAGCTCCTCCTGCTCCCAGCACCAGGAGCCTTCACACAGCTGGCTCCAGCACTGGGAGAATCACCCACAGCACAGGCTTGTGCCAAAGGCATTGCTGTGGCCACAGCTGGGAACATCTGGATTGTACTAAAGTTTAATTGGGATGATATTAAGAAATGGTAATGATTTCTGACATGAGTTAGTGATGGGCTGGTGCCATTCTCAGCAGAACGTTCTTATCTTTGCTGAAGTTACCTTAARGAGATAAGGAAACACATTGAGAAGGAACTTAAGCCATTATTCCAGGTAAAAACCAAGGAACTCAAGGTAAAATATGATCCCACTGAAGGATTYGTGGACATGACTGCAGGTAGGTATGTGCCATATGCTGAATGCTATATCCAACAGAGGATTTTCTCACTTGTTCTAAAATGAGACATTTGTTAAGTAGAAGTGTTTTCAAAGGCCACAGAAACATAGCTTTCAAGGACAGTGAATTGTCAACATACCTGAGAGGCTTAGGGAAAAGAAGCCCATATGGAATGARTTATTTCTATGTCATTTTATAATCCATAGAAATGAAAGCAGGAGAAATTAGAAAACAYAGCTAAGAAGGTAGCTTCTCATTCAAGTTCCACCCCTAAGAATCATTAATGTCACAAACATGTGGCAAGGTATAAACCAAAATTGTTCACTTGACCTAATATGCTTCCYTTATAACAGGTGTAAGATGTCCAGGCCCTACAGCATTGAGGAGAAGCATTGGTTTTGTGTTTGCATGCATCAAAGAAAGACCAAAAAGAGCAGACTAAGRAAGAGGAGGGGAAGAAYTTCCCCTTCTGAAGTAGCACGGCCCTTAGGAAAAGCCTTAAGAAAACKGAGAGGTTGTGTTTTCCCAAGATTKATCTTTGATCTAGAATGGTGAGAAGCTACAGCAGCTCTCATTGCCTGGCTCCTGCCCAGATCAGGGACCCAAGACAGTGCAGCCTCAGTACACAGAGTGGAGCAGATGCTCCCACAGCCCAGTTACTTATTGCCTTTAGAGGAGCCATTCACAGAGCCCCTGCTGAGCTCTGAGAAGAAAAAATGTCACATTAAGGGGTGCACAGTSAAGGAGGGGCCCTACCTGGGAAGAGCACAGGCAGTGACAGGGAGAAACAGAYGCTGCCAGAATCACCAAATGAGGAAAGAGATGCCTCTGCCTCCCTGTCTCCCYTGATTTGCAGTAAATGCTGCTGGTGACATTCCCTTGAGCCCACGCCCTGCAGCGTTGGAGTGAGGGCTGTGCCACAGAGCAGGTACAGSCCTGTCCCAGTGCCTTCGGGCAGCTTAAAAGAAGACCAGCAGTTTATATTTGCACTAAAGACTGCTGTGAAATCGAGTGAGCAATCTGCATTTGGGTAAATGAGTTGCCATGTTGCCTTTGGTGGGTAATTGCTGCGCTGCTCACAGCACACAGCCACCATGTCCTGCACTCCAAACWCACTTCTCCTGTCCCTGCTGAGGAGCACAGACACACAGACACACTGCTGGGAACAGCATTGTTTTCACTTGCTGYTGAATGACATCCTGACCACCTAACAACCTCTCCTGCCCCCTGATTTAAGCTACTGCTATAATTCAAAGTTTTAGCAGGGCAGGAGCAAAACCACTATAAAAGTAAAAACCAAAATGCTGCAGAGAACTGGAAGATGAAAGAAAGAGAAACAACTGTTCCTGTTGTTAAATTCAATGGCAGTAAATCTCCTTCTTTTTTTCCAGTAGGGTTTGTTGGGTTTTTTTTCAGAAATAATTTACAGTCCAAAACGTATCTCATGGCATACAAATCAATCTCTATTGAGCCTGCCTGCCATTAGAGAAGGTCCAGGAGGGAAAAAATAAAAATGAACAACAAATAGTTGCATTCTGACACATTTTTCATTTTGAATATGTTGTTTATAAAGTTTAAATAAAAGTCCAGGCTGTCCTTCAGATTTCCCCATTTTGCAGTAGGGCCAGTGGACTACCAGAGGGTTTTCCCTGCTTCAGAACATCTGGATCTGGAGCTRTGCAGATGTGCAGGAGCTCCAGCAAGCCTAAACCACAGAGTGACAATTAACACCAGCAAACAGCCATCAAAACACGACTGTGCTGTTTCAGCCCTGATTCCAAAACAAAACCAGCTCCCTTTGCTCCAAGCAGCTTGTTTTAAATACTTTGATGAAGTTTCCACCTTAAGGATTGTGGGGAGGAAAAAATAGAAAAGCAAATTGCAGAGTGTGGTGTGAAGTACTGGGATCCTTGTGACAAATACTAATGTATAAATCAGCAGCCCAATCCAGGCCCGGGCCGCTGATCATGTTCTTTGCTGAAATGTCACCTGTTCCTATCTAACGATTTGCATAATGCAAAGCTTCTCACTCGTAAAATACAGATTAAGAGGGGAAGCAAAGAGTCATTCTCGAACCATGGAGCCATTTCAAACTGAAAAAAAAAGTCTTTACTATTAACCCTGTCACAGCCACAGGCCTTATTCCTCTGYTTTCTATTTAGCTCCATTGGGAAAGGGAAATAACCAGTAAGAATACAGCCTTTTTGCTGGTTTTCTTCATTTCTGTTAGACTCTCAAATTTAACATGGAAAGAAGCAAAATAATTAAACTATTTCACACTGGAAAATTAGTGAAACATTTGACTAATCTCGTAGAGCCTGTCTGAAATACATGGACATCTGGACATACATAGACAGACAGATTTCTGTCAGCTTCAGTGGGGTAAGGCTCCTGCAGCCATTCTGAGGAAGTTTCTTTACTATTTTTGTCCCTGTACTTAATTTGCCAGAAGGTCTATGTCTCTGATTGYTATCTCACTGCCTAGGAAGAAAGGGGGGGGTGTCTTTTTTTCTTTCCCTGCAGTGAAGACAACAGCACTTACATCCACACAAATTTCTTTTTAATCATCTTTATGCAGTATTGGCTTTATATTGCTAATAAAAAGCATTCAGAGTACAGCTGGAATTACAGACACTAAACCAGAAAGGTGTGTTGGACTATTTCAGATTTGAAAGCAATTCTAATTGCTAAAGGTTAGAATGAGGCTTATCCTTTCCCACATAGTCCTAACAAAGACTGGGCTCCTGTAGGGCTCTGAGCTGTCCCTGTCAGCAGCTGGTCTTGGCCATCAGCAGGAGCTGGGTTCTGGCATTCWTTTGGCCCAGGGTGGTCACTCCTTTACTCCAACTGACTGTACTGCTCTCACGCAAAGTTTTTCAAGGGATGGAATCTGTTTTCTTGCAAGAAATTCAAACTTGCAAGTGCATTGGTAACACAAGGGCAGGCTGACATTGTCCTGGCTGCAGCACGTGCCTCATCTTYTACAGGGACTTTTTACAAGGACATGTAGTGATAGGACAAGGGAGAATGGCTGTAAACTGAGAACAGGTATAGAGCAGATGTTTGGAAGAAATTCTTTGCTGTGAGGGTGGCCAGGCACTGGCACAGGYTGCCCAGAGAAGCTGCAGATGCCCCTGGATCCCTGCAAGTGTTCAAGACCAGGCTGGACAGGGCTTGGAGCAGCCTGGGATGGTGGAAGGGGTCCCTGCCCATGGCAGGAGGGCTGGAGGGAGATGGCCTTTAGGGTCTCCTCCATCCCAAACCATCCTGTGATTCTATGACAATCATCTCCCCCAGGCCACTTGTGCCTGGCAAAACCCCTGCCCAATATATTTGGCCTGGACAAGGTGTCTTTAATAATATTTTAAGACCTCCATACCTGAGAGACAAGTCTGTGTGTGCTGTTGTGACAGGGTGGGAGATGGGAGCACACATGAAAGCTGCCACATGCTCTGTTTGACTGCCTGCAGAGCAGCCCTGGGGGTTTTCAGAGAAACCAGGTTTTATTCTGGTGTTCCCCRCTGGGCTGTGGGTGCCAAAGCCCATTAACCTTCTGGGACTGGTGCAAAGATTATTTGTTTCTCGTAGTCCTGAACTTCAAGTTGCTGAAGATTCCTTGGTTTTTTTTCTGGCAAGAGAAATTTGTCACAATGAACTTGCTGCACCCCAGGCACTTCTGTTTCTTTCAGGAGCATGCACTTGTTCACTCACCACTGATTAAGCAGTTCCATGATTTTGTCCTCAAGATTTTTAGATCCTGGGGGGAATAAATAAGAAAACCTGAGCATAATAAGGTGCAATAATTAAGACTGAGGCTGCAGCCTTTTCTCATTGGCACACCTCWGGGGGCAGGAGGGGAAACTATGCCGCTTGTGAAACTAAAGGYTGGGTCAGCTGCTTTGGGATAAAGCAGAAAGCTTTGAAATATTCGATATTTTCTGCTTATTTAGAGATTCTTTTCTCTATTCTGAATGAGAATATGAGTTTCAAAATAACCTGAAATTTTAAGAGACCTTAGGAAAGAAAGTATGGTAAAATGACTTATTTAAGGCTTGAAGGTGTCACACAGCAGCACAGACTCTTACATGATGCTCAAAGATGAGTTTAGACATAAAATTCAACTCTGATTTCCATGGGACTCGTAAAAGAGGCTTTTCAGAAGAGGTAACCCCTTCCCACAAAGGGTTACTCCCTTCCTTCCTGCCTGTTYTCACAAAACTACTCAGAAATTTCTCTGATCTTATCAGTTCAGTGAAGATTGCCCAAAAAACATGACAAGAACAGGAGAAGCAGTGACACATAGGAAAGGACTTGATGGAGACAAAGCTGAAGGTGGAAAATAAAGGGATTCAGCTGATAAGAAGAAGCTGAAAAGGGGGCATCAGAGACAAATTTTACRTTATTGCATCAAAAAATTTTACATAGGCTTAACTTTAGATCATATCAGTGTGGGTGTTACTGGTTGTTTCCCTCCTTAATACTCTCATTTCATAGTTGATATTTCAATATCCAGTCTAAAAAGAGATACTTTCTGAAGTCAAGGGCAATAATCTAGGATTCCAAAAAAAGCAACTTGGCAGAGTATCCAAGCAGGTTCCAAGAACTGACATCCATGCAGACTGCCAAAGGGACAGTGTTCTGTAATATTTCTAATAAAAATAGGCAGAGTGATTGCAGAAACATTATCCAAAGTTACTGGGAACACTTCCCTATGAACTGTCTGGGATCACCTCTTCTTCCAGGTACTTCCAGCTTTCTGATGTGGTACAGGGAGGTAGAGCAAGTGAGAATAATGCTAAGGACAGACAGGCTCCCATTACATCTGGACTTTTTCCTCTTGGGTCACCACTTCTCCATTAGTGATTCTTGATCCCATTTTTACCTTTACTCTTGAGAATCCCCTGGCAGACTGCATAAAGTAAATCTTCTTCCTGGAAATCTGTGGACTAGATCCTGGGGTCTAATGGGTCTTCTCCATCTCACATCTGTGATTTTTGGCTTTATAAAGTATCTCACTCCCTGTTTCCCTTTCCATCTCCTTCTGCAAATTGAGACTGGCTGAGGGGAAGCTTAGAAGAGAATGAACTGTCACTTAAACTCTCYGCATCACTCAGTCATTCTTATAAAAGGGGATCTCATATGGCATCAGCTCTGCCAGGAAAGCCAAGCCACTCAAAATTTCTCAAGATTCAAGACATGCAGAATAAATTACAAAGACCATGTTTGTCCACAAACACTTCTCTTTTGGAAGGAGCATTGCTGCTTGGAGAAGCTGGTAGCATGTGAGCTGACACACAGACACAGTCACACACACACAGAGCCTTCAGAGCCTTCAGCACATCCAGAAAAACACCTGCATTTCTCCATAAAAGCTTGGGGGAATTGCTACATGAGTGTTTGTATTGCATAAGGAGAGCTGTAGGGTTCTCTAGGCTGGTCTGTGGTTGCCACAAAGGTCTATAAACCAGTGCTTCCTCTGGACACAGGCTAAGTTACCAAATCTAAATCCTATCTTAATTTACACATTTTTTAGGATTATGGTTTTGACAACAGAACAATTCATTCAACCTGCTGCACTTTTTAATGCAGAAGTTGCTATACTAACTCTATTCTCCCCACAGCTGAAACTGAGCTATTTATAGCCGCACACCTAATTAACACAGGTCTCTTTAATTGATATCCCTTACCTCACCTGGAAGCTGTTATTTATGTCCAGCACGGGCARAGCAGTGGCTGCAGCACACCTGGCACTGTGCTGCTGACTCACAGATGTGGTTCTGCCCTCAGACTCAATGGGCAGCTGTGAATATTCACTTCTGGCCAGCCAAACACTGAAATACAGGTTTAAGTCACAAAGTTAATTGCTGAATTGGTAGCAGAGCCAAGTGCTGCTTCCCTATGAGGTATTTTTCTAATATAAGAAGTAGACTTTTATATTTTCAGCAGTATTATATAACTTATTCCCTTCTGTTGGAATTCCATTAATTCATCTATACTTTTCTTAGCATTGCTCAGACCCTTTCATCTCATTCTAAAGCAATATCTAGGATTATCATACATTGCTTACATTTATCCAAGTTAAAYGTTTTGCACAAGATGTCTAKTCAAAATAATAATAATAATAAMGATATTAGTGATTGCTGTACTCAAGTCTGAACAAAAGSTGAGCTGTTTTTCTACTCTATGGAGAATTTTAGTAATCTTCAGGGGGAAATGGAGGAACAGACATGAAGAGAGAATCAAATGGGTTGCAGGGTCAATGTGTATTATCTGGAATATTTAATAACCCTAGTACCACAACTCTTTGGTTATAGTTCTGTCCAAAAGAATAGATGTGATATGATCATTCTCTCTTTTTTTTTCCCCTTTTTCTTTCGGACTAGTACTGATCGAGGAAAGTGAGTGATTTTCCCCTCCAGTTCTTTCCCTCTGCTTCTGTCTCTTGAGAACAATTCCTTTGCTGATTCTCATGGCTGAGATTACAGTCCCATTTACAAGATGCCTCTGTCTGTCTTAAAGTGGACCAATGTGCAAGATAAATAATAAGATTATTTATTTTCTATGCTCAAAAGTTCAAGTTTATATAAATGCCATTTAATGATCAGGTTCTTTCTTATAAACATCTCAAAAGATGCTTATTATTTCATTGAAATTGCAGCATTTTCCCTGCAGATTCTTATATTTTCTAGGTTGTGAAAATCTGCATTAAACAATATCCTGAGGTATAGAGCTACACAGGTACAAAAGACAGAGACCATTAGACAAAACACCCCAAATGAGGTGTRAAACATCTTATGTTAAAAACACCAYGTTGCATTCACCATCCTGCAACGAATTCTAAAATTTACTAGAGGTAAAAATATTCCAAGGTCAACTCCACCATGTTTTTACCAAAAACCACTAAGGAAAAACACAACGGGAAGCAGAACAAAATCTTTTTTTGTCCTTGATTTTCCCTTGAATGGAGACAATCTGCTGGAATTTGCATTATACACTCGGGGGCCCATTCCCTCCCTCCTGCCTTAACCACTCACCCCTGCTGRAGGAGTCAGTGGGTGCTCGGTGTTCCTTGCTGAGGCAGAATTGATTTGCTTCTGTTTCAGATGCTCAGATCTCGGCTCTTCACAGTGCAAATAAATTGACAACTTTTCCAAACTATGAACAACCTGCTTTCCCCCTGTTATCTGAGATAACAGAATATATGTATGTGAAATATGCATATTACAGGATAGGATAATTCAGTTTGAAGTATCCTACAATGATCATTAAGTTCAACTGCCTGTTATCAGCATCTTACTTGTTAAAAACAAAAAGAAATCCCAAAAGTGTGTGTGGGGGAGAGGTAAAAAAAAATTGAAAGCTTTTTGCCTGTATAGCTAATATTAGGAAAAGTGATAACTACAAAAGTCTGGTCCCTGAACCCCCTTTCTAACTAAGCCAGTGGTCACCTAGGCAGTGGCTTGGTGTGGATTTTCTGGGAGAACAAGCTCTTGGCAGGTGTTTCCAAGCAGCAATGCTTGCACAGGAGTGGGTATTYCCTGTGGTATAGGTCATATGTGTAAAACTGCAGCAGTTATTTTTTATTTCAGATGTATGGTTACGATATCAGAAAAGAGGGATGAGAAAATCTCCTCAATATATTTAGAGCCAGCTTGTGGTCCCTCTTTGGATTCCTCCTTCACCCTTCTTCTCCTGGGAGCTGCCAGGTTTGSTGGCTCTCAGGTATCTGTGAGCTGAGGGCTGCTCCCACCACCCCAGGCCCTGCCACCCCCTGTGCCCCACCACTGCAGATTTTCTCATGCTCCCAGGCAACCTAGTTATTTGTTAATGCTCCTGCACAACATGATTTCCCAGACAATACCTCAAAAATACTTCASAGAACATAAATAAGAAGGAAAGAAMATAAGCTTGAAGGTAGCCTGTTCTTTAAGCTTTTCCTTCCAGTTTCCAAAAGCTGGAATCTGTTATGTTTTTAGTATTTTTCCACGTCAAATGRGACACTTACTTACCCATACCATAGGACAATAGTGGTAAAAATGACTGGATTTCCAACTTGTGCAATAGTCCTGTATTTAAAAAAAAGTCATTATGCTATTAAAAATCTCCTATAAAGTCAGAATATTTTAATATTTTTAAAGCTAAACAAGTGTTTTGTCACTCAAGATCTAATTTTTTCCTGAGATTTTATTTCTGATGTTGATCCAGKAGAGGTGACAATGGAATAAGGCAGAGCAGGATGATCTGACCTCTCTATGTAATTGAAGTCCATGACAAACTCATTCATCTGATCCTGTTATACCACAAAAAGGGCAACCAGCAGATCTGTTGAACAATTCAGAGTGTCTAGAAGAGGTTTGATAATCTGTGCCCAGGATCCCTGCCTCTGCAGGGGAACCACTTCCAGTGCAGGTATCCAAATGGCAAATTCCACTGCAAGGTGAAATTGCTGCTACCCATGGTCTCTGCAGAGGTYTTCTCATCCCTGACAGCATCAATTATTTATTTAAGTTCGATTGTGCAGCAATTTAAATTAGTATAGCTAAGGGTGTGTAAGGGTGTGTCTAGAGCCAATTTAAACACAGGATGGAAAATAGGGATGTTCTTAAATCAACATAGAACATCTCACATTTCCATGCCTCTCTCAAGTACAGGGGTTTGTTTATACCAATATAATTTTTAGCTTTGTGCAAGATTATATTTTTTCCCCTCAATTAGCACCTCTGTCAAAGTCTCTGCAGTCAATGAGAGGTTTTCACTGACTTCATTAGATTTTAGATCCACTAAAATCCTTCAGTTCATGACCTGTAATGATTCCAGTAGGCTCTGGTGGAGCAGTGCTCTGAGCACCACACCCATATACAGATGGACAAATTCACATCCAGTGCATTGCCCAAGCTACTATTTGCCATTTTCTCAAAATGTCTCAAATTTCCCACTCCAGTCACAGTGAAGAAAGTGGAGTTGACACTGAATTGCTTTGAACTTCCTCCTATTCAAAGGAGGAGTTCCTTACAACAGCTTAAGAAAAGCATTTATTTTACTATTATTTGAAGTAAAAGAGAGCAGGAGAGGCCCATTTTACTTCCTTGGAATAAAAGGATGCTTTGGATGCATCTCATGAAGTTGTTGAATTCTTTCCTCACCCTGGATGTCTCTCTTCAAGCAGCACTGAAAGCATACTTGTATATTAAGCTGGTGCTGAGCTCAAATTTTCCCAGTCTGGAAGCTGCTCCTACCCCTGCTCTAGGCCCAGGACYTGCCATGGATCCCCTCTGCTCAATGCCACTTGCCATGGAGACAGCACAGCCTGGACAGAAAAAGGCAAYTTTTTGCTCTAGTTGCCTGTTGGAGACAAGACATGACCTCTGAAAAAGATCACTGAGAACACTTACAGAAAAGAAAAGTGTAAATATGTCCTAAGAGGGTATGATAGGACTATCCAGCTCACAGGATACACAGAAGAGCACAGAGCAGAGAAGGAAAATCTCCCTCTGAGCTCAGACACAGCCAAGCCACCCTGTAACTTTAGATGACCAACAACAGCTGGAGCAGGTTTGGAAGCATTCCTCCAAAATCCAACCTGTACTGCTCACATGTAGGAATAGGATGGCACCTCCATTGGAGGCCAAAGAGGAAGGAGTAGGTATGGCTTTATRTGGAAAGAAAATGGAGAAGAAGGAGCACGAAAGAGAAGAACAGTTTGGTGGCTGCAAGGAGACTGAGCAGTGGGCAGATACTGGAAAGGAGCAGGGGAGGAGAAGGGAARCGTTGATCCAGGCAAGTGGGGAAGACATAGCCCAAATGGTTGGGAGCCCTGAGCTGGCTGGGAGGGAAGGGAAAGCAGGGAGGAGGGACAGAGGCTTTGCCCCCGTGCAGGGGAGTGGGGAGGTGCTGGAGTGAGGTGGTTAATAGACTGCACTCGGCTGCCTCACCAGGAATGGCAGTGACACCTGACTGGGAACTTGGGGAAAGAGTTGGCGGCTTATTAAAGCAGCTGGACCCCGGCTGAACCCCACGACTGCACGCTAGGATTGCTGTGTGCCCCTTGATAACTCACAGCTGCTGATAAAGTCCACTGGTAATGGCTTTTTGCTAATGAGAAAAGTGCTGCTGATTATGACAAATAGCCTTGGACCAACAGGCTAAGCTGYTACATAGGCTCCCAATTGTCAGTCTGGGTGATTTTTGCATTTCATTATTTCTTTCCTGACGTCCTGGCTCCTTCTATCTTTAACGTACTCCCAGAGCCGTGTGTCACAATTTTAATAACACTTCTTTATCTCAATTTTTCCCCCCTCTCTCCATGGGAGCTGGAAACAAAAGGCTGTTACAGAAATAATGTTTAACCTCGCTCCTGTGCTGCAGGGAAAGAAACCCCACAGCTATTGTTCAAGAATTAAAAAGGCGTAAATGGGGCACACAGAGCCCACTCAACCCTAAAAGACAGACTTTTAAAAATACCTATTATTACTATTATTTAGAGCTCTTTCATGCACAGCTTTGAGGCTTGCCATGTTTCCTTTCTCTTATCCTGTGACAAAGGTATAGCACATATCTAAGCACAGAGAATGAAGCCTTGGTGGACAGTGACACTTTCCCTGTTTTGAATGCCTTCTAATAATAGCAATATTATTTTAAAGGAAAGAATATAGAGGGGAGAAGCCATCAAGGATTCAGAATAAGCCTGCTATCTTCTTTGGAATTGGTTACAAGTCACCTTGTCTTTAAAATAATGAAAGCTGAAGAGTATGGGATGGATAAAGCAGAGTGAAGGCCAATGCAGGTCCTAAGACAAGAYGTGAAAATGATGCTTTTCTGCTCTTAAGGTTAAAAATCAGCAGCAAAAAACTGGAGTTCACCAAGTCGTCTCCTACTCTAGGATTTGCCAAAGCAGATCWCTGCTTTTGAGGATATGCTGCTGCCTATGGTTCTTGACTTGTAAGAAGGGCTGGTCCCACTGTCAGATCCTTCCCACCTTGTYCATGACCTGGTGTCCTGCAAGATGGGAAAGGGGCAAACCACAGCCCCCAGAAGCTCCTTGCAGTGGTTGTGGGGAAGGCAAGGACACCATGGAGGTTTTGATGGAGGCAATCCTTGGGCGACTGAGTTTTCAKCCTGCTTGTAAATGTAAAACCAAAGAGCTAGAAAAATGCTTACAAGAGCAGAATTAAAGATCAATGACAGACAAATGGCTCTCCCCATCCCCACTAACTAGTCAGGCAGTGAGGGATTTTAAAAACGGAATGATCAGAGGAATCTGCAAAAGAATTGGGACCTGAATCAGAGATTGAGTATGGAATCTAACTGTAGGACCTTATGTCTATCACTGGCATTTCTCTTTGTCTGTGATTTTATAAATTGCAGCACTGGAATAACATTGGCTTTACAAGTGTTACAGCTACATTACATCAGAGACATTAAAATCATYTCAGTTGGAAAAGAAAATTGAGCTTAAGACTCTTAGTTTCTCTGTGATACAAAACATGTAACTGAAGGATTCTTACTTTAGTTTTTAAGTATTTTGAGAAATTTTGGGCTTCCTAAGCTTTGTCATCCCCAACTGAAACTGAGGAGGCATTAAATCTTCAGTTATGTACAACCTTCACTAATACTTCTTTACATTTTTCTTGGAAAAATTATTAATCATTAAAATAGTTAATAATACACAAGAAAATTATAGGACTGGTTTGGAGTTTTTTACTTGAAATTTTCTGTGTCAACACCCTGTTTGTCTATAAAATCTATCTTGAAGAAAAACATAAAAAGCATATGAAATTTTTGTACCAAAGACTACCTTTAAAGTATTTGGTAATCTTTTTTATTTGAAAATAAAATACTTCCTACCTGTATGACAGAGCTCAGTCTCATACTAAAGAGCTTGAGTATTTAAAGTTATGATTACTATAAAGATGTTTGAAAACTACTTTTTTTTTGCTTTACCACAATTTTTGCTGCTCCACAAGAAGAATCTTTGGAGGATTAATTGTATTCATGCAAGGAAAGTTTACTAGATAAAAATAACACACTCAGTTCACACAAGTCAACTGTAAGCACTGGTGCAAGATCACAGCCAGAAAATTAATGCACAATCAATTACAAAATGACTCTCAGWGCAACAGCCAGATACTAATCACTCCCTTAGAGAAGGAAATCTTCACAAAATCCTCCTGTACCTTCAAAGACCTCCTTTGGTTTGCTCCAGCTGATAACCTGCTGAAAGTCATCTTTCCTCCTGGGCTCTCTAAAACAAAGCTTGAGGAATAATTCTCAGCTGGACTGCTTCTGGGGTGGAATTTTTTGTACTTATACACTTTTCCAGTTTTGAGTTTTACTGGGTAATAATCCACTAACACAGAATTTTCATGTCTCAAAAATAAAAGTAGCAGCCAGGTTCAGACACCTAAACGCAATCTTCTCCCTCACACAGTGCCATTGGTTTCAAGTCACTTACTTGAAAAGTAGCCCATTCCACTRAATCTAAAGGGCCTATATTAAAAAAATCCCTACTCTTCCCCTCCAGCCTGCCATTCTCCCTCTAAAGTATCTTCTTCCTTCATCTCTTACAAACRCATGGAAAATGCCTAGAAGAGCATAGACTCTGTTGTAAGAGAAGTAAATACAGCCACAACAGAGTTCACACAACCTTTCTGACAGCTAAGGAGTTTTTAAGATTTCAGTCAACATCAGGGTTGTGAGCCAAAATGTTGTTACAGTTAACCTGGAAAGTTTTGATTCTGTAATAAAATCAGTAAAATCCCACCAGCAGCTAGAAACCCCATAACGTGCTTACCTGGATGCATCTAATCTTAATAGCAAGAACAGAGGAATATTCCTAGTATTCATTAATTAAACAGACAGGAATTAAAAACTGTGATTTTCTGGGTTTTTTCTGCTTTGTAACAATATTTCCTAAAAAAWTTTTTTTTACACTCCATTTATTGTGGGGATTTTCTTGTTTGATGTTCATGTTTGATGAGGTATTTATTCTTTCCTCTACAGAGAAAGCATTCCCAGCATTCAGGTTTGGCTGCTATAAATGAAAGGGCATTGTTTTAAGGAAATATTTATATGTTTAGGTCTATTGACCGTTTATGCCATTATTTAAAGGGGTCACAGAAAAGGGCAGTGGTTATTAAAATGGAGAGAGCAAGTAAAAGCAGGAGAGAGACAGAGGGAGCGAGAGGTAAGAAACTCATAATGGGATTTTTCATGTGGAACGATCATTTTATCTAATACGTCTGAAAATGTAATCCATTACTACTAATTACCATGCTGGCATTGGAATACAGGATCACACTTACTCCAGATCCAGATAGAGGCCCAAATCTCTCCATTCATTGTTCCTTCCATCCCTGCTCACCTCCCTCCCTTTCTGCTTCTCCAAGAAGWAATTCAGCCCTTCGGACATTAGTGAAGAAGGGCCCGAGGTCTCCCTATCATCCTAAAGCAGAAGCTAAACAATATTAGCCAATCATTTTTGATAGATGAAGCATGGAAATTAGTTCCAGAGTTTAACTGATAACTGAAACCACACAGTTACATTCCATTATGGCAGCCTTAATTGATGAGCTCATTAAGCCCATTATTAGAGAAATTGATTTCAAATAGGCACTTAAAACTGGCTGGCAAAAGAAAAAGGTGAAGAGATACCGTACAATGTGAAGAAAGTAACTAAAATACATAATGAAGCAAGTAATTTTATAGGTTTGTTTAATGAAAGCCTCAAGAGCATATTAGTTGCTGTGTGGATTTTAAACACTCATTTTATGTACTAATAAAGCTCCCGTCCATTATGGGAGTTCTGAATGCCTCCAATCTTTAATGCAGCTCTGCTACTAATTAATTAATTAACCCCASATGAAGCAATCAATTAGTCATGCAGAATCGACACGTTAAAGGTCTGCCAGGTAGCGCTGGGTACCGGTGCAGAACAGTGGAAGCAAAGTTTCTTTTTAATTATTTTTATATTGCTTTCAGCATAGCAGGAAAAAAAMCCAAAAACCAAACAGGGCTGAAATTTAAAAGCTGCATTAGCAACGTAGTAAAAATGAGTGATTAACACTCTGACCTTACATTATTTCAGAGAATAAAACAGTGGAACAACACTGGAAATTTCAGAGATGGGTTCAGATTGAAGATGTACAGCCCAGACAGTTAATTTTTAGTATGTTCATCTCAAGCAGCTGCTGCTGCTCAGATTAAATGCACGCAGCTGCAAGTTTCTGGGCAGTGCATGGATGTCCCTTTTCACACTTGGGGTCTAAGGAAGTAAACACATGAATGGAAGATAGTAATAATAAATCCTCCAGAAGCAAATCTTTATTTTACAGTATTTATTTGGGAAAAAAGCAGCAGAAAAACAAGCCCCTTGGTATTAACCCCTCTCATGTCGCTTTATTTCCTCCATTTACCTTCTCTTGAATGCTAAAATGYAGAGCCTTTATCCAAAGGGCACTATATAAATGGTCTTTCATTAAACAAAGCTCATCAGCCATGACCGATTAACCTCAGTTGTAAAGTGAGATTGCTGTCTACGTGAGCTTAAGTGTGGATGAGCTGCTTTGCTGGAAGACTGAACTCATGATCTTTCCACTTGGGTGAGCTTGGAGGAAGAGATTTCACTGAGGAGAGACAGTTAAAAAATGGAGAAAATTTGATTGTATTTCTTCTTTCAAGGATGTATTACTGCTATTATTATTATTATTATTATTGTTATTAGCAATAGTATTAACCTTCCTTTTAAAAAACCATGGGGCTTGGTCAGCTTGCTGCTACTGTGCTGAGGATTCTTGGCAGGTGTCTGGGTGATGTTTTGGACAGCAAAAATCAGACTGAAGTTCACTCTTGATAAAGGGAGTGAGATAAAATTTTTGCTTTGGCTTTGGAAGCCCATTTTTTTTATTCTTTTCAAGACAGCTCCAAAAGGGGGCTGAAAAAAGACTGAGAAGACAGCTTGGAGTGTCCAACATTGCAATCTGTCTTTTCACTGCACTAGACTGATCAGACAATACATTTTTAAGCTGAACTAAGAAAATATTGTACGTATCAACCCAGCRCCAGACTTAACATTAAAGCAAGGAATATTATTCCTGAAATCATATCCAGGAAAGACAAGTTCACACTGAACCGAGGCAAAGAAAAGTTATGAAGGTGTCTTGAGAAATGGAAGCCTTTCTTTTTAAGAGAGCTTTGCTTAGCCTAGCAAAATGAAGGCAGCTATGTGATRTAGTTCTCCCTATAAATATATCAAAGGAGCATCTTCTCCAGCAGGTAGAAAATCTATTTAGGCAAAAGGGTGAAATTGGCACAACAGCAAATGCACATGAATAAATAATATTCAAATGATAAAATGCAAATTGGCTATAAATTTAGACTGAAAACGAGAAGAAATTTACCATCAGAGCTCTGGGAGTT
The DNA here is from genome assembly GCA_014549065.1 of Cardinalis cardinalis. Classification (NCBI taxonomy): domain Eukaryota; kingdom Metazoa; phylum Chordata; class Aves; order Passeriformes; family Cardinalidae; genus Cardinalis; species Cardinalis cardinalis. Next base: position 1,148,512 of record JACDOX010000014.1, read on the forward strand.
GGGAAAAGCCCTCAAGTAGGAAAAGGAGAGAAAGGAATCTAAAGGATTTCAGGAGGCACAGTTATTTATGACAGGTTATAAAGAATGTAGGATCTGCTTGACTTTGATATGCCTCAGAGAGGATCCCCTTTCCTTGCCTGGAGGCTAAGCTTGCTGCTCTTGGCATCTGGGTAGGGTTTGCCATGTGTCTGTGAAGACACTGAAGACCCTAAGCCAAAGGGATCTGCTCTGTTTGGCCTGGAAGTCAGGGAGGGCAGCTAAGAGTTCAAGCCACCTACATTTCAAAACAAAAATCCATGTTGCACAAGAAAATACTTTGGGTTCTTCCTTTCTCCTGCATTTCCTTGGTAGTTTAGGGTAATATTGTCTTATGTGTGTTGGTGCTTTTGTGTCCTCATTTCTCTTTCTGTGGGTTTGGGTGACTCCCCAGAGTCCCAGTTGTTTTCCTAGGCACAAAATGAGCATCAAGCAGCACATTGGGGGAGGATTACGAAGGGCAAATGAGTATTACAGCCATAAGAACACAGGTAGAATAAAGGTGGTCTGTGATGGTTCACTTTGCACTGAAATACTGCAGGGGCACTGGCATCCCAGGTGAAAACTTCTTGRAGCAGAGGGAGAACTGATCAACTGAAGGGCAGTAAGTCTGAAACCACTGCATCAGAAATTAGTGTGTACCTATATCCCAAGAGTAAATAAATCTAAATAACTATTAGTGCAAGTCTTGATGTCACTAAGGGAGAAACATAAGAGAAAGCAAAAACTGTAAATAAAACTTAAAAATAGAGACTAGTGAGTATAAAAGCACGTTACAAAAAAAAAAAAAGGAGGCATAATGCCAAACGTAGGACAAAAATAACCAAATCTTATCAGGGACTGCTTAGTGCCTAATTCATTCAAATCCTTCATCTGTGAGAAACCACTGGGGATATGAATCCAAGCAGATTAGAATCAGTTGAAATATTAGCTTGAATATACGGCATAAAACCTCTAAACATCACTCTGGTAAACAGGCTTTATATACCAGGGCTGATTGCAAGCTGCCTGCTCATGTGGTGCTGACAATGAAGCCTTAGTCAATCGTGTTTCTGATTTCACACCAGTTTTAGGCTTGTGTAATTCCAATGGCTGATCCAGAGTACACAGGCAGAATAATTGCTGTTTGAAAAAGAAAAGCAAATGACATGTCCTCTGTTAAAATGTTCTTGTTTCATCATCTTACACCTTGTGTTTGATACCAGGTATTTGACAGCAGCTTTGGAARATTTCCTTAACCAGCTGAATTCAAATGGACCCAATTTCAATTTTCTGTTTCAGGCATGACAGGACTGCATCCAGTGCTGAGCCCTGTCCCACACACAGAGCTCTCCATCCTGAGCTGTTTGCCCATGCTCTTTTTTAGTGGACTTCTTCAGCCCATGAAGGAACACACTTCAACACACAACATAGCTGATCACCAGTTACTTACACAATTTGGTTCAAAATCAGGGGGAAAAGCCAGATGTCAGTTCTGAGTCAGCTAAGTCCCATTCTGACCCAGAAGAAACATCCAAGAGGCAAATCCAAGAGGCACACACGTACCAAGTGCGTTATCTTCATGTCTTTTAAGCCCCTTCAGTAATGCTGACTCCCCCACATCCTTGGGCAGTCAGTTCCAATGCTTTTCACTTCACATTCCTTCAGTGAAGAATTTTTTCCTAATATCCAATCTAAACCTCCCCTGGTACAACCTGAGGATGCTCCCATCATCCGAGTGATAAYCTGTTGCTTGGAAGAAGAGACCAACCCTTGGCTCCTCCTGTCAGGGGGTTGTAGAGAACAAGATCCCCCTTGAGCCTCCTTTTATCCAGACAGAGCCCCCCTCAGCTCCCTCAGATGCTCCTCATCAGACTCATGCTCCAGACCCTTCCCCAGCTCTGTGACCTTCTCTGGACTCACTCCAGCCCTCAATGTCCTTTTTTTTGTGAAGGACTCAAAACTGAACAAGGTTTTTGAGATGTAGCCTCACCAGTGCTGAGTACAGAGGGACAATCACTGCCCTGATCCTTCTTCTGGCCCTTCTGGTAGATGGCATCACCCTTTCCTGACCTCCAGTCAGTCACCCAGAACCTCCTCAGTGAGCCTGGACTGCTGGTAAGTGATGGAGAGAGGCTCTGCCAGCACTTCCACCAGTATCCTTGGGTGGGTCCCATCCACAGACCTGTGCCCTGGTTGATGACCATTCCCCTTGGGATTTTGGGGATTATTTCTGATTTTGAACCCTTTCCCCTGAAGCTATTGAGAGCAATTTCTCACCATGAGGAGCAATAATCAGTTCTGTCTGTGCCTTGTGAAAACCCCAAAAACAGACACCCTTGGTCTGAATTTCTCTTGCCCCTTATCTGGGTATGTCCCCAAGCTTATGGCTGCTCATGATAGAAAGGCAAAGCAGGGAGTTCATAAGCTTAATAACCACTTGACTTTCACAAATACTTTCTGCTACAAGATGCTGAACAATTTAAAAATGTTCCAGTATTTATATTGCATCCCAGATTAAATAACTGTTGTCATTTTCTGCCTTCATTGTTCTCATAGTCAATTCAATTGAAAATAGGCCCATTAAAAGTATTCATTTGTAAAATATTGCACTATAGCTATTTTTTTTTATTTAGCAGTTCTGAAAACACCTACCAAGTGATTGCCATTTAAAACCCACTTAAAGGCCAATTTACACAACATTTGTGCTTGTGTAAATAAGGTTTGCTGTTATGCTAATGTGCAATTGCACCACTTGTGCTGTTTTGAAGGATAATTCACAATTTTAAATAGTGCTGTATGACAGAAGAATTCAAGGATGTTTTAATCACAGCTTTGGCTTGCATTAATCAGATGTAAAAGCACATACTGTTTTGTCTGCCGCTGAGAAGCAGGCACTGCAGAGACAAATGACTGAAAGGAGATTTACAGTTTTTCTGCCTCAGATTTCCAATTAAACCTTGGGTATTTAGTTAATACTCTCAACTAGAAGTCTCATGATAGAGGCAATACACAGGAAGATCTATAACACCATTTAAAAAACCTAACAACAACAAAAACCCAGAAGCCAAACTAAAAATCAACCTCCACAAATTTGCTAACAATAGTGTTTTTATTTCAAATAACTGTAATTTTTCCTCTGGGTATTGCTGCAGATTATGCATTTTCCTTCATGATTTTTTAATGAAGGACTAATTTACCTATTGTCCAAGTGCATTATAGACTGTAAGTATGATTATTTAATTCAGCACAAAATCCAGCATGTCAAGATTAATTTGTATTTACTAAATGTTTATAAATTAGGTATCTAAATCTTCATGGATGAATGCCAACTTGTACTAAGACTTATTTCTTTACTTCACAGACATTTCCATAAGTGCTTATAGCCATACTGCAAAACTAGAAAGAACTGATAGCAACAATATATTTACAAATCATCTTCTGAGACCATATAAACTCTATAAAGCAGGATCTTTTTTTTAATTATAGGTTTATACAGTGGCTGGCAAAATAGAAATGTAGTGCAGAAGTAGCTATTGGCTACTGCAATAGAAATAAATACTAATAATGTGTWTACATTAGTGTACAATCATATAAAGGCAGGAATAAATACAGCAGTAACATTCTTCTGTTCCCACTCATTTGAGAGCCAATCTGCATAATGCTTTCCCTTCAGAAGCACTTCCACAATGTATTTAACCCAGCTTCTGGATTGGACTGAGTTTTAAAATGCCCTTTAAGGGCTTCTGGTCAGCTGGTCCCAACAGACACTGCTCAGAGACTCCTATGAGCCAAACAAWATTTTATTTACATTCATATTTAATTCCCTGGCACAACACCCTAAAATCTCTGTATATTCATAATCCCTGCGTATTTAACCATTTTAATATACTATAGGTGTAGTGGACTAACATTTAAAATGTATGTGATGTTTTTTATTTTAGCTATCCTTCCTCCAAAAATCCTTCCATTAACCCGCTCTGGAAGCTGTTGATCTGATCCAAGATCTCCTCAATGGGGAATTGTCCCTATTCCTCCAGACAGGAGCTGAGATACTGGCATTCACACCAGTGACCAGGGAACATCCCCCTGCCATATTTTTAAGGCCAGAAAGTTGTTGATCTATTTGACTTAAAGCAGTTACTGCACCACTTGGGCTGTGATGATTAAACACTGAAGGACATCTAGTGTCAAATATCCATCTCCTTGCCAAGGTCTTGTCTCTACCACCAYCACAATGTCTGGAATATAGGAATCAGAAAATCATTTAAGTTGGAAAAGCCCTCTAAGATCATTGAGTCCAACAGTTAAAGCAGCACTGCCAGGCCCACCACTGAGCCGTGTTTCCAGGTGCCACATTTACATGGTTTTTTTAACTCTTCCAGGGATAGCAATTCCACCACTTCCCCAGTTTCACTGTTTGACCACCCTTTCCATGAAGAAATTTTTCCTGATATATAATTTAAACCTTCTCTGGTGTAACTTAAGGCCATTTCTTTTTGTTCTATCCTGTGTAACCTGGGAGAAGAGAGGAACCTCCACCTCATTACAGMCTCCTTCAGGCAGAAGCAGCATGGCCTAACATTTTCACCATCTGACACAGTGCAGGGTCCATGCACACTGCACCGGGTGCTTTTGGAGAGTCATTGATGAGTGGGAAGCAGCTGGGCAGCCACACACCAAAACTCATCCACAGTGTAGCTCTGTGATATTCAGGGGCTGCACTATCATATGCCCCAYGCAGACAATGCTGCAGCTTATCCTAACAGAAGGTTTAGGCAAGCTGACTTTTATTGCTGACAAATTGARGCTCAAGAACACGTTGCAGTGCAATGGACGGCATGGAGCTGGTCRTCTGTCAGACAGGATCCCAGCTCAGACTTTATTCATATTCGTGGTTGGAAGGCTTCCTTGGATGTATGTGCCTCTTCAAAACATTCATTCCAGCTCCGTATCAGCACTTGAAATGGTGAATTTTAGCAGTGTGCCTATAAAATAAATTCCCACCACAAAGCTTCCTTGCAACAATGAAGTGTATGTTCTTTAATATAGCTTGTTGTYGTTAATAAATTTAATTAGCCATCTCTTATGAAAAGCCAGGGAGAACCTAGGCATAAATTGTCACTGCTCTGAAGGGAGCAGGAAGGTCTCAGTGCTGCTGGAGCTGTCCTCAGCACTGAAGAACATCTCCCAGTTTTCCCTGCAGTGCTGTTCCCATGTTTTCCCTGCTCTTCTCCYCCTTCATCTGAGGCACTCAAGCAGAGCTGTCACCCCAAGCACACAGGCTGCAGGTGGCACAGGACAGCACAGCCAGTGCAGGGTGTGCACAGAGGCTGTGGAAGATCTGCTCAGCCCTTGAGAGCTGAACAAAGTCCCAGCCCATTCAGAGTTACTTGGGTGGCATTTCCATATCCTAAACTTTGCTGTCCCTGAGAAAGGACTGGACCTCCTGAGAATGATAAAATGCTCAGCCAGCTTCCCAGAGTGTCTCAGACACCAGAGGGTTGAAACACTTTTAAAACCACCCCTGACAATATATTAAACTATTTCTGTCAATGCCTCCACAGCTCATCTGATAGATACTAATGGCTTCCAGCAACAGTCCTATTTAGCATGATTATTGTTTTCATTTTTTAAATGCACTCCATGCTCAGTTAGTGCTAGACACACCTTCATTACTCCTATCTGTTTGGAGGATCACAGCCTCCAGACTGACATATGAGACATCTCAGGATGGCTGAAAAGCAGTTCATTACATGAATACATCACAGATCCTGGTAACATCAATTGCAGTAACAATTCTTAATGCAGCTAATAAGGTGTTAAAAGTCCCTACAGTTTTTTTGGTTATCTGACTTGTTTAAGATACCAAGCTGGGTTTTCATCACTTCTCAATTGGAAGGTTTAGCAGATTTAGGTTTTGTTAAAAACATATATATTCTGTAGGTATGCATTTTTTTTCAGAGATTCCTCCACCCTTATAAAGCAAAGTGAAAAGTGCAGGGGAATTACTGAGTACAGAATGATGTGCCAGTTGCAGCAAATACAGATTGCCAGGCACTTCCCTGATCATTGACAGCTGCAGATGTTTATGTTACAGTCCTACAAACAAAACAACCCGGACTACTTTTTTCTTTATGCCAGGACCTGTTTAAAAGAGAAGCTGTTTGTCACATGAGGTGCAGGGAACAGAATAAATCTAGCACTAAAGGATAAGCATTCTAACATCCTAAAGTGCTCTCACCCAATAGCACCCCTTCTGGATGGCAAGATTCATGCACTCTCTCATTTTCCGTGRATCTCAGCACACTGAATTTAGGTCAAAAGTGACAAACTCTGGAGAGGAATGAATTCTAGTTAAATTATATCAGATATTAATCTAAAATAACACCCCTTCACTACATGCACAGCAGATTTTACACACGCAAAGATTAAAGAAAAAATCTACTCACAACACAACTGCATTTAGTCCACAAGAGCTCAGTAGTCTGCTGGGTCTGTGACTTCATCTGCACAAACACACTCTTTGACTGATTCAGATCCTGAAATCAGTGCATAGTTCCATGTGCATACATTATTGAGTTTATCTCATGAAGTTACATCCCAAAGGGTTGGTCCTGTGATAATAATCTGTTTCCCTCTCTCCTCCACCTCTGCTTTATGTTTCTCACAAATCCTTTTTGAGAGATGAGAAATAAAAAAAACCCCAACATTTTACTCTCAATCTATTTTGTCCCTACTTCATTCTCTCTGAGAGCAATTACCAGGGAGGTATCAGYGACTGACAATGGCCTGAAAAAACAAATATTGAAGGACCTGCTGGTGGCAGTACTGAGGATGGCACTGGGTAATCTGGGGGCAGACTCCCCCATATGTCTGCTTGGATCTGTTCTGACAGCAAATAAGAGACATCCAGTTTCCAGAGTGTCAGTATAGTACATTATGCAAACATTAAATTCCCTTAAAAAAATTAAAATCTGAGTCACTGAGATATAAACTCCTCAATGATAATCATAATGGAAACATTTCTATATCCCTACAGCTATAATAGGATTCCTGCAGTAATCCTACACTGTTTATGGTGCTGATGTTTTAAATAATGCATTCTGTATCTTTTACTTTTCCCCTTTTCTCATGGTGCTGTACACACTTGGCATCCTCTCAATGACAAACACTGAGCAAAGTGCAGCAATAAATTATTTCCTCTTTGAATCCTTTTACTAAAGGAAAAAAAATCTATGTGCACACACAGCACCTTGAGTCCAGCTAGTTAATCAGTTGCATTATTATTACCACCCACCTCCTCCTGTTAAAAAGCCAGATTTTTCTACCATTTGTGCTGCTTTTAATCCATAGGAAGTCAATTTTCCACTCATATATTAGTTTATTTTATATTTTCAAATTGATTCTACTATACATTGATTTCCTGTTGTGTGTATTGTATCCTGAGCTAGGATTATACATTTAGTAGAAGTGGATATTCCTGCCACATAAAGGTTGCTGCAGCTCTATAGGACCCTTATCTTGAAAAGGGAGAGTCCAATTTTATTGAAACGGCTAAAATCCCACTTAATTGAATTTTTTTTCCTAAGATGTACAAGCTTAGAGACTTTTGGTTTCCAATTCAACTTCAGCTTCGCGGTGTTTAAATTTCCAAACCCATAAAGACCTTTATGAAAAAGAACTTACAAATATTGTATTTCTGATATGGTGAATTACTGGAGAAGCTCAAGGTAAGAAGCAGTGAAATATCAATAGTTTGTAGAACATCTTTTGATCATGCTGGCTTTTCATGGCCTGTTTAACACATTCCTATGGAAAAAGATCGTGTTTGAACCCACATTTTACAATGTTAGAGTCCTGAAATGCTGCAGAGTAGAATTAGGGCTGTGCACTGGAACAGAAAGAAACACACTGCCTGAAAATATTTGTTGCAAAAAGATGAGGCAAGAAGAAATTCTCATTCCAGGGCAAAATTTCTGGCTCAGCTCACAGCCACTGGGGTTTTGTCCTCAGCTCCAGGGAGTTTCAGCTCCAAGTGCAACACAAACTTTTCCTGATCAGACCGCTGCTTACATTGCCCTCATTGTTAAATTTTAAGAACCCATTTCCTTGAGTGCCTTTACTTCTTAAATAGAAATAGACCTCAGAGAATTTTTTTTTCTTTTGTTTCAAAGAGAAGCTACACCTCAGTGGAAGCCTCCCTGGTTTTACTCCTGAGCTTGATTCTATTGCCCTATTTTTTTACCACCCCAGACATRGCCATGTTTTCCACCTCAGAGAATGCCATGATTATGGCATCTGCCCTTACCAATATCAGATCCAGATTCTGTCAGTGGGTCTGTGAGCACATTTGCACCATTGTCCACTTTTCAGCCAGGCTTTTTGACAAACCCCTGTGCAACAGGTCTGCAGCAGGACCAGAACCTTCACCAGGATTTCCTCYGACCTGAGCACGTCTGCAGCTTCCTCCTGAGCACCCTGATCATCCCCCAAGCTGATG
>JACDOX010000014.1:1162029-1284529 GCA_014549065.1 Cardinalis cardinalis
ACCTGTGAAGCTGGCAGCTTGTAACACTGGTAATTATCCATGTGCTCCAAGAGAGAAAACTGCACATGCAAATGTGTGCAYAAGTGTGCAAATACCTGAGTACTGGCAGTGTGATTTACCTGCTGATTTAGTCCTGCTATCTCTGTGTATTGTGCACAGAGTGTGTTTTACTTCTTTGTTTTTGATCCTCAGTCTATGGATTTACTCACAGGTACAATKTAACTCAGGGATTTCACATTTCACCCGCTATTTCCCCCTGTACAGTCCTGTCCTATCCAAAGAACACGTGGTGCTAATTACTGTGAATTGYAGCTCTTGAATTCATGGGATAATTGATAATACCTGCATGCAGAAAATCCCCATCATGATGTTTTAAAGATTCAGTTAATTAGCCCTGTGTCTGGGAGATCAGGCATTAACCATTTGCCTTAGGACTCCTCCTTCAGGCTCTCTCAGAAACCTGTTATTTAGTTTTTCGGGGTGATTAGTACAGAGAAATCCAAGGAAGGAAGGCTGTGTGTGAGATGTTGTCACAAGGGAATAAGGAGCCCTTTGTCCTGTCAGGAACTATCCTAACAAAACATTCAAATAGGATTTAATCACTGCAGTGGCCTGCCCACGTTGCTCTTAGGGTTAGATACCCCCATAAATCATGCATAGCTTGGAGTCAAGGGTGCCTTGAAGTTGTTCACAGCTGACTCTGTGCTGCACAGAGCTGATCAAGATCACTTATTGCTTTCCATGGGCTTCTGGTGCATCCACTCTGACTTGTCTTTCTATCTTGAAAACCTAGCAAACCTCAGAAAACAGGTCAAGAGTGCTTGCCTTATAAGCTCTGGTTTGGGTGAAGAATGTTAGCAGCTCAAAGCAGAATAATTTTGTTACTGATCTTATAGCTCGTGTTTGATTACATACTGGTAGGAGGGAAAGAAATGATCATCACTTTTTTATGTTACAAGGAATCAAAATCAATTTTCTTCCACATTTTTCCTYTGCAATAGATATTCTGCCTAAAGATGGGTTTAATCAATTTTTTAAACAAGCAAGACTACTTCAAGTAAAGTGATACCCAGTGATTAATTTTGAGCTTTTAATGATACAGTTATCAGTCATGAAATTCCCATCATCACACTCTCATGCTTCAGCCATGGCCTCAAGTCTAAGGAAATGACAGGGTATTTCAGAGTTTTGTTTCTTCTGTGAAAGTCACAGGGGTTGTTTGGRGTGAAATATGTGATGTAAACAACAGACCAGGGAATTGTATTGAAATTAGTACATTTCTTTCCAGATTCACAATCAAATGACCATGACACACAGAGTGAGCAGAGCAGTAACCACCCTTGGCTGCTCTTAAGCTGATCCTTTCAAAGCAAAATGCTCAATACTGAATTCTTGAGACACCTGACTTGCCAGCCATGGAAAACTGGCCATGACCCATCACTCACAATAGCCACAATGCCTTSAAGTGTAAATTGTGAAGGTTTTGTAAAAACTGCAAATAGTTTCACAGGGACCACAAAATTCAGCCTGATCCCACTCTTGCCTTGAAGAATGCTTTTCTGCACACAGCTCCTGCAGAGACTTCCTTTTCCTTTTCAGATATTTATTACTCAATAAAAATGCCCCAAAAAGTGAGCAAARTAATTAAAAGTAATCACTGGTAAAATGCAACTGTTTCAAGTATAGAGCTCAATTACAAAAGGTTCCATATCAAAATATCTGAAAAGTAAAAAAAAATTAAAAATCATTTGGATCTTGTATTGTCTGAAAAATACAGGTCAATATAGAAATTGTACTATTTAATCTAAAAGAAAAAATCATGGGCTGATTTTTTTTCTACATCCTTTTTGGAGCACATCCTAGCAAAACCATTGATTAAATTGTTTTATTAATGATTAATATTTTTGTGGCATATTTTTCTGCATGTTATGGAAATAAAACTATTTTCCAGCTCTCCCAGACTGCAGCATTCCCAGTCACAGGATTTCAGCATTGACCACCACATCTTTGGTTGCAGAACTACTTCAGCCAAGAGGATTTCTTCCAGTAATCCAAATTGGCAAAGTTTGATTAKCAACAGCAAACGTAGCAGTTACATATGCAAAGTGGCTAAACATGCAAAAATCAGTAGATAATCCAGAGATAAGGCTGACTTAAAATCATATGTTTGCAGTCAGAAAACCAAAAATTGTAGAACTTGTCCTTCCCCCAGGAACACCAGTAAAACTAGAGCAGAGTAGTCTAACTGAAGACCTCTCCTAGATASCACATAGATAATGCCAAACCCAAATGTTATTGAAATAACTTTGGAACCAGCACAATTCATTTTTCTGTAATGCTGAACTGCTCATGGGCTTTCCTTCATTTACTGCATCCTGAGACTTGTTAGTCACCATTGATTTCAATGGTGTAACTCTTGATTTATGGTTATCAAATACGTAAAATTTATTAATCAGCATAAGAGTATTTGTTAAAATACTAGTGGTGTCTGTACACATTATAACAACTGCAAAGACATGGGGTGGGATAATTTCATCTGCACAAATTTAATACATCAGAATCAATCCAAGACTTCCTTTCAAAATATTTTAAACTTGGYCTAACTATGTTGACTTCATCAGAGTTGCTTCTTATGGACATGAGATAACATGAACAGAGAAACAGRCATTATACATAAGCTTCTAACCCACAGAGCAATATTTACTCTATATTCTTTTTGCAAGAATTTATAATTACCAAGTCACTTGGAGGGCTGAGGCATTGCTTGTGGGAACCAGTGCAGCTTCACTGCCTTGAGASAGACACTGAGCCTAAGTGCCAAATATAGGCCCTTCTATAAATTTAAAACTAAAGGTTTTTTASTAGCAGCAAAAATTAATAAATACCCACTTCTTCTCTTTCCTCCCACTCCCAAAATCACTTTAAAAAATTGAGCTTCCTTTTCTATCCAGTAACAAAACCCTGGTATTCTGTACTGTAAAATCCTGTTTGCGTTATGAATGGCATGCCACTTTTGGCAAGGCTACACCTGCAAGGGGAGGAATGAAGGTTGATACAATCTACCCCAGGTTCTGCAATGTCAGGACACTTATCCATTTGTAAAATGCAAGGGCAAGATTTAAGGCTTATTAAAAAAAAGGAACAGAGAAAAGTAGAATACTGAATGAAAAGATATTTTTGCAGACTTGTCTGAAGGTTTATAAGGATGCCAAGAAGAGCATGACACTGTTATTGGGAACACACATGGCTATTGGCATGCACAAATCTCAGCTTATGCTGTGGACACTGGTGAATTACAGTCCCCATTCTGCAAAAAGCTTTGCTGTTGTGATTTGTATGAAAGTTCAAGTCAACGTAATATAACCCCCTRTGAAGCACTGAGAATATAAGGCTGTGCTCACTGATGGGGAAACTGGAGTCTGAAGACACAAAGACCAAGGAAATTATTTTTGATATCTTTTTTCACCTGGTCCCATGTCTCACTTGAGAAATAAAACAGCTTAGCGACATGCTACTACCTTTTGGCTTTTTTTTTTTTTACTTTGAGAACAGCAGTTTAAACTGGGGAATAGGAGCCATGACTTTTTTTTTGGAAGCAGCCTGGAAATTCAATCAAAAAGCTAAATTTTGTCATGACTCGATCTTGATTATTACTGGTTGTTGGGTCTACAACGTTCCCTTTCCTTTCGAGACCCATGAGTTGGGTCTAGTCTTCAATTAGCTGCAATCAAATACATGCAAACCATTCAAAGCTCATATATTGCAGGGAAACCAATAGACACACATCACCTCCTCCCAAGAACCTCCCCAGACTGAGTTCTCCCAGTTAGCTTTAATGGAAGCATTTTCTATTATAGCTGGAAGACTTAGACAAGCATTGTCTACCATTAAGAAAGAAATTCCCAGCAGAAACTCTCATTTTCTCCTCCAGGCCTTTGTCAGTCAAGCAGGGAAATCAATAAACCCTGAAAATAAAAAACACTAGGTAGGGTTCTGACTCTGGAAAGGAAGGAGTACTATAAAATCCCATGAGCTCTACCCAACTCTCCACATCAGGGTTGTAYTTCAGATCCTGCCACTGAGACCAAGCTGTTAAAACCAACCCCAATGAACCACTGAGTAGATCCCAACCTCACCTGAGGTGCTCACCTGCTGCTGCCTGGGACCTCCTCAAGCCTTTCACACACAGACCTGGCAGCTGGTACCCCACACTGTGCCCCACCTTGCAGCCAYCCACTCACAGTTCTCACCTTTAATTTGCACAAAAGGACAAACACACATGGCTGCTGCCCAAGGAGGATAAAAGCTTCTTGCTAGCCCACATCTTTCAAAGGATCCTATGTGAAAAACAGCTGTGAAGAAAAACAGAGTGAAGGGGAGCACAATGATATTCTCTTTCAAGGCATATGGATTCTTTAGAGCACCTGCTATTAAGAAGTCCCTGCTCCCCACGATGCTCTATTTATCTCTTTGAGCACAGAGAATATATCTACTCCACCAGGCAACTCAMAAAGCTGTTTTAATAGCAGAATGTAATTCCTCAGCTCTAGAAAAATGAAAGTGAAAGGTCTATGAATTATTACAAACCTCTGGYCAGGCAGCAGTGCCCTGAACTGTAAAGGCTTTTATCTTGTGCTTAAGTTACCATGGAAGATGAAATAGTCACATGGGCATGCTGGCCAGTAGAAACGGGCATTGCTAGCTGTGTATCATCTACAAATACTTTTTTTTTCTTTATAATTATCTCCATAAATGGAAAAAAAAAAAACCCAAAAAACAAAAGACAGCCCAACCAATACCCAAATCCAGAAATAGTTTGGGTTTTTCTGTTTATAAGCAGAAACTTTCTCAGTTGTTGTTTACWTTTTCCAAAATAATATCCAAGATGATAAAGTTATTTTGAGAATTTATCAGATTATGCRTTGTATTGCTGTGTGAAAATAAAACTCATTTCTGTTACAATGAAGYTGTTTTCTGCTACATGAATATCTCCCAACACATCTCTGCTCTAGACCATATTGTTTTGCAGCCTGTTATCTTGTTGCCTTTCTCAAGGATTACTGTAAGGCTTGGCACGTTAACTAAATGCTGACTAAATCCCTCCTCTAGAAAATGTTCATCTTCTAAATGMTGATGAACCAAAGTTTCTTTCTAATAGGTGGATTCTTGTAATTGACCAGAGGACAAGGCAGGTGAGTGTCGAGGAAGAAAATGAGGAAGCAAAGAGGGAAGGATGCTTTAAAGGAGAAGACACCAAACTAAATGTGAAGTGTCCTGGACCCTGTCAGAGACAGCTGAGGTGACACTGAAGGGCTGCACCTTGGGCTGGACAGTACAGCCCATGAACTTATCCAGGCAAAGAGAGAGAGTAAAGGAGTTAAACAGCACCACAYTTACCCCTTCACAGCAAATAAGTGTGAGAAATAAGTCCTACTGTCAGTAGAAGGGACATATTTCTCAACTGTGTCACATTCCCTGAACATGATTCCTTCGCCCAGGGTTTTATTCCTGGGAAGCTGAAAGGCAGCGAGAGGCCTCAGAGAAAAGAAAAATARTTCTTATCTGTTTCTCCTGTGTTGTGCTCATGTGGAATGTGTTTGGAGACTGTTTACCCACAGGTGATTGTTTCAYTGGATTCTGMTGTGAGTTGTTTTGACTCATTGGCCAACTGGGGCCAAGCTGTGTYGGGACTCTGGAGAGAGTCACAAGTTTTCATTATTATCTTKTTAGCATTCAGTAAGTRTATTTTCTGTATTCTCTAGTATAGTATAGTATTCTTTAATATAATATAGTGTAATTAAGTAATAAATTAGCCTTCTGATAAGATGGAGTCCTCCTCATCATCTCTCCYCTCRTCAGGGTTGCCTGAATTTACAATACTCAACAGACCTGGGCAGACACACAGCTGCTGCCCTGTGGAAGGAGCTGTAAGAAGCAGAGATGCCCATAACATGTCCTGCTGTGCTTCTYGCCCATCCTGTGCACCCAGGGATGCAAAGGGGCAGGGGAGCCTCTAAGGGTGCCTGCCAGAATTACAGGTTGAGTTTGGAAGGGACTTCTGGAGATGATCCTGTCCAAACAYGGCCAAGCAGCTGAAGAAAGGTAAGTAGTTCAAGCTGGACGACCCATGACCAGTTTCCCAAGACTATTCCATGTGGCTTTTGATCTTCTGAATGGATCTGTTTCTCCCCGGCTGTCTGTCTCTTCATCTGCTGTTAGATGTGCTCCAGATCTAGTTACCAGGAGGTATCTATTATCTAACAACTGGTTGCATAATTTCTTATATAGAGTAAGCATGAAAGATTGCAGAGATTGGCTCTATTAATTCTAAACCACAAAGAAAACCCTTACAGAACTCTGGTAGCTTCATCACCATGTTGCACAATCAGAACAGATTGGAGGGCTGGCCCTCGTGATTGAAAAAGTACAGCAGGARCTTTCATGCTAATAAAAAGGCACACAGGGACAGGATCCCAAATATGGGAAACACACCACGCAACTCACACTGTGAGTGCTGTCCTTCCAGTGTGAAATGATTGCTCAACACCCCAAGGAACCACATTAAAAAGGCAAGACTTGACCCAATGTCTTCCRGTTGGAAATCAGAGAAACAACAAAGTTTTACATCCTGTGCAAAACAACTCAAACTACCAGCAGCAGCAGAGTTTGCCATGTTTGCTAAGCCAGAAGCAGAAGCCAGGCTAGGGAAGGTTTACTCCAATGTGTCAAGGCACCCCTTCCACTGTTAGTCTTCACAAAAGAGAAATGTGTGTGACACTTTCACCTTGTTTGATTAAAACATTTGCATTCTAACTTGTTTGGGGTTAAAAAAGTATTAGGAACTTAATATTTTACATTGGTTTTGGTCTGTGAATTTTTGAATCATCTAGAGAATATGAGCTCCTTGATGAAAAGTACTATTTTGTGTTATGAACCAGAAAATAATGGCCTATCAGACTATAGAAAGTGGTCTAAAGCATCTATCTTTAATCTTCTTGTGTAAGTGTTCTAGACACTGTAATTTCCAATAACAATAATGGAATAAATACCTCATTAACCCCTTTAAAGCTTCCAACACCATGACAATATCTAAATGAACTGTCAGAGGAACAGGCATTGTTCAGTAAGACAGCAGACCAGAAAGTTAATATTGAGCTATACCCCAATGAAGKAACTGAAATGTATTCTCATCCTCAACAACCTGATGGCTTATATATTGTCACAAAATGCAGAAGGAAAAATGTCAAGTAAGAGTCTCCTAAGCTCATAAATCACCTGACATTTCAGATCAGTTTTCAAACAACAGATAAAAAAAATACATGAACAAATTTTGGAATGGAATGTTTGTTTCGAATTTGATTCACGGAAGAGCCACTGATTGAACTTCATATTTACACATTTCTGATCCATAAACATTTTGATATTACACTATTCCCACCATAAATTAGTGTTCTGACAGACTAATACTCATTGCTGAGCTGAATGTCATAGATATTTATTGAATAGGAAGTAAAAGTGTAATATCTAGTATGAGCAGAATATTCACATAACAATAAAAAGTATAGATTTGGCTTCAGGGAACAATTCACAGTGCCTGAATGCATCAGAAAGCAAAATAGGGAACTTGTGCAAAAATACACAAAGATTTTCATTATTAGGTATAGGCTTATGGTGGAAGTGTCCACATCAAAATCAAAGCCTGTGGGTTAAAAAAATTAGAACTATATTATACAGGACACTGGACATTGTATTGATTGGAGCACCATGGTAATAGCGGCTGAGGTAAATGCACCGCAAAGAGAAATAGAGAACAGGGAAAATAAAGCAAGGAAAAAGAGCTCTGCTTTGCATGCAGGTGGGGAGAACATAATATCAATGATGAATTCTACCACACAGCTCTGAGAGTAGCATTTTCCCCATAAAAGGGTGGTGGGTAGATTTCCTTGAAGGAAATATATCACTCTAAACAAAATTTAGGCTGAGATTTTCAGAACTACCTAAAAGAGTAAAATACCCAATTTTCAATAAAATGTGTGTGTTGAATACACACAACTCTACAAGGTTTTGCAAATTCTGTCTTAAATGAAAATGAAGCAATTTTTTTAAACAGCAGCTGCCAGGTCATTATGATCATGCTCAACCTATGGCACACTGAATTTCAAAKGCACTTTAGGTTCCCACTTGAAGTAAATAAACATATCAATAAACATAGATATCTTAATAGAGGATGTATTGTCATGGAACAGTGGCCTGAAAAAAAAAGGCTTTCTAAATGCTGGAGAAAATTAGCCAGGAGAAAAGAGAACACCACCGTCAAATCACAATTCTGATCTTAAAACTTAGACTTTAGGAAAACAAACAGGACAGTGAAACACAGCAATAAAATTGTAAGAACCATGTAGCAAATCCTCCTGAGACCAAGATCTCACCTGAGCTCTGAATTATTGGCATGACCTCTTTCCATCCAAAGGAATTAATTTCTGGGGTTTTTTGGTTTTTTTTTCTCAAAGCAAAACCAACTTCTCAGGATTTCTGATGATGAGATGTCTTGGAAAGATCTGCTCCTGTGTGTTACTATCTGTGACACTGTAAAGAGTGACCTGGAATTGCACCTTCCTGTACCTTGGGCAGGATAGCAAGATGTRCAGTACAAACCATTTAGCTCATCTTTCAAAACATGGAGTGTGAGAGGCATTAATTCCCACTGCTTCACCATAATCACCAAGACAATTGGTCACACATCTGGACTTACTGCACCATGTTGTGTTCATGGTCTCTTCCATTGTTCCCAGTGATCAGATTTTCCTGGTGCTCATCATATCCTAATGCAACTCCGTTAACTTCAAGAAAAAAAAGRAGGATGTTCAGCCCATAGGAGTCAGCTCATGTCAATCATGGCTTGAAATAAATATTACCTTTAGAATATATTTTTGAGATCATGGATTTTTAGGACCATTGTACAGATGACATGGCACTGTCTGGACTGTATACAGACAGATCTGAAACACTCTTGACCTAGCAGCTAAATGGAGACACCAAAGGATGAGTTTAAGCTATAAACTTCTGAACTGATAACCTTATTACCCCAAAAAAACCCCAGCACTAAATATGTCACTTGATGCCTTGATCTTTAACAGTGAGTATTTTTGCCTCACTCTTATTTTTAATTTTTTAGGGACAATAAAGCAGCCCCTACAGTGACTGTGTGTGAGAAATGAGATTGTTATCATGAATAAATAGCATCTTTATGAAGGGATTCAACCCAGAGCTGTTTGTTTTCCACTTGATACTTCTACTGCCAAAGTCTTTCAAATTGCTTTGAGRAGCTGCTCATAACCAGAGTTATGAACTGCATAGCAACAGTGGTTTTTCCTTGTTTTCAGTGGTCAGGTACTGCTGCATAATCCATTGATGAATGTGACAAAAATTGCTTGCTAGACACTCATAAATAGCATCACCACCTCCTCAGCCATAGGAAAGAGCTGTACGAAATGTGGAGTGCTTTAGAAGCAACAGAATGAAAGAGATAAAAGCTCCTCTCCTTCCATCACCTCCCTGAAGCTGGGGGAGATCTCTGTCTCTGAGTCAGAGCTATCTTTGGACATTGGTAAAGTTTTCCTCAGCTGACTCATTAAATCACCTCAAAGCTCACTTATTTGCCTACTGAAATGGACCAAGCTGTGCCAAGTTTTAATTTTCATTAAAACACCTTGCAGCCCACAGCCCCAGGGCTGTCCCTGGCTCTCTTGTGTGTTCTCATCTGTTGGATGTCTCCTGGAGCACCAACAACCAAAGGGCACCAGGGATAGAACAGAACCCTGGCCTTATTCTCCTCCAAATACTGAGACAGTCTGATTATCCCACACGCTGCACTGAAGTTAATGCTTATCACGCAAACATTTTGATGTTGAACATCTCCAGTGTGGACCAACATGGGAGTAAGACTTTACACCAACTTCAGGACAGAGTAAGTTTTCACTAGAATTCTCAAATGAGCAAAATTGAGTRGATTTTGTTCCTTTTAACAGGGATTTCTGGCTGCATCTTTCTCCCCAGCCCTCCTGTCTGCAYAGGGACTTGAGCAAACCCACTTTCACCCGTGTCACCACACATCTGCCAGCCCACCTGAGCACAACAGAGAGCAAAGCACAKGTGGGTACATGGCAGCACAGACAAACATGTTGCAAAGATGGTGTTTGGAAAGTTTCTCTCTCCTTTCTCTTATCCATGCTACTCTTCATCATCTTCCCTTTCACTTTCACTTACATTGTTGGGGAAGCACTTTCCTCTTTAGGGGCCAACTTGGTTTTGTGCAGGATGAGGATGCAGCAGGAAGTGAACTCCTGTGCATTAATTCACTGTCAGTTCAGCTCCTAACTACTTCTCATGCCCTTGAAATCTCTGTGGTTTTCAGCACCTTTGCACTGAGGCCTTAGTCAGGAACACAAGCAATACTTACTAACACAGGATGAAGTTCAGCAGGAGGAACGTGGATCCAGCTTGCTCAGATATTTGAATGCAAATGCCCTGCCAGGTCTGTTCTCTCTTCTATAGGGCTGTTCCTTCTGTAGGGCTGCATTGAGGCTGGGGAAAACCATGTTTCCCCAAGAATTGCCCTGATGCTGGAAAGAGGAGCAGTTTCAGGTATGAAACTGTGCAAACAGTCCCCTCTGTGACCCACACCCTTTTTGGAATATGTGTCCAGTTCACAGGATCTCTTTTCAGGGTTTGAACTGCACTCTGTGTAGTTAGAGGAGGCAGGATGGTTTCCACATTTCATTATTTGTATTAGATCTACTTTTTTGCCCAAATTCTATGACCTGGTCAATAAGCAATTAGTATTTTATGACAAAGTGCAAGTGGCAGTGTTAATAGCAGTTTGTAGCTACATGCACACATGAGMGCCAAGAATAATTTTTATGACTCCAGTAGAAGTGTGTGTAACAAACAGAAGTCAATTTTTATGGCTATAATGATCGTATGCTCTCAATGCCTGTAGAAAATAGCTTTACGCAAATCAGTTAATTAGCATCCAAGTGCACTTGCTCACAGTCTGTTCAGCTGTTCCAGCCAATACTTGGAGAAGCATTCAAAAGAGGTTTAATACACTAAAAAAAAATAAAACTAGTAACCAGTCAAAATCTAAAATGTAAACTTCTAGTCTAAATTCCACTTTAAACAGTGTTTTATAATTTCTTAAGTCAATAATTCTAAAATTTATAGCAATAGACTTTTTTAAAACAGACTTTTAAACCTGAAGATAATAAAAATTTATTTGGTTATTGTAATGACACCAAGTACCTGAACTGAAAATTCAAACCCTCTGGATTTTAGTATTAACATTTATATTACCTCCATCTTGACCTTTCAGAATTGCATTCAAAACAAACGAGCTAACACTCTTTACAGCAATATTATCATACTCTGTCCTTTTTTATTTCTCTTGCTAAATATTTTCTTCCCCAAGACTCTCAAACTGATTTAACACCCTTCCTACTTTGCCTCCACCTTATGCACAGAAGCACAAGTCTTTTGCATCAATTTAAAGCCAAAGTGATGAATGGAATTTAATGATCTTTTTTGTACAGTTCTGTATAACACTAAACAATGGCCAATGCATTCATTCATGATCAGTTTTTTGCCTTGTTTTTAATTAGCTTCCTATCTGGAGGGGTGTTGTGAAAAATTGCACCCTGGGCCTTACTACATCTTTCTTTTATAAAATGTATGTACAACAAATAAAAAGCACATTTTAACCTACCAGCTACCTATTACGTTAAATGTCATTACTACTAAAGACTGGCAGCTCTGCTAACAAACACCCTCATTATTTTATTCCAGCTCTACTTTGCGTATAGTCAATCAAATCACACTTGATTTATGTCAGATGCTAACAAAATACAGTATAAACAGAGCCATTGAGTACAATTCAGTGATTCTGTGTTTATTCAGCTCTAAGCTATGAAGCTAAAGTGGATACCATTTATAACCAAGACATGCATTCTTCATGGCCATAAGAGTTAGCAGGCCATAGCTAGAGCTCTTTTAAGCCTGAGAGAATATAAAGTGTTCCTATGAACAGACTCAATTTTTTTTTAAGTATACAAATTAATAACTTATATAAAGATAGAAAACATTACCATGACATATATAATTTCTTTTTTTTTCTTTTCTATTTGAGAAAGTTGTTTGATGTATTTAAAATAACCTAATTTGCAATGTAGGCCTCATTATTAATGGTCAGTGATTTTAGTACTTTCCAAAGGTGACTTTCTACAAGGAATGGCTGTTAGGAGTGTGTCTACATTACACTTTCAGTCACTCGGGTTATTGCGAGGGCGTTTTATGCTTTGTCTCGACGATTCTGAACATCCGGGCTGCTGACCTGGGGAAGCCCAGTTTGGTTGTGGAAAATTACAGAAAGCCAATTGTGTTCACTGAGTGATGGAAGAGCCACGAGCAATATTTCCTGCATGTCAGCTGGAAACCCTTCCCGGAGAGTTCAGCATACCAATTCCTCTCCTCACTGCTTTCTACTTTCAACAATTCTTTCTACTCAACAGCTATAATATATATAATACAGGAAAGACTGAGGCAGACAAGACTGCAGTTCTGAACACAACTCCAACTCTCCTAGAAAGGAGATACTTTAAAACTAGATATTTCAGGGCTAGATAGATATCTTGAAGTGCATAATTTGCAAATGGCAGATATGCACCTAAGAAAGGATAGGAAAATTCTCATTAGACATTCTCCAAATTGTGCCTTTGGGTATAACCAGAAATGTAGTTTATGGGAGGGGAAAAAAAGGAAACTGGGATATTTTTGTGATAAATCTCTTAGGAAGTATTTCTGGTAAAAGTTCTACTGAGTCATGTACAGAAGGAACCAAATTCAGATCTCTCCCGTGTTTGGTAATGACTTACCAGAAGTAGCATGGAAAGGTCAGCTAATGACAGCAAACRCTCTCACTGTGTTTCCCTGCTATTTCAGATCCTGCGACTGCTCAAAAACCATGAGAGCTGTATGGAGGTGTTTTCCACGAGTTCCTGACATCATGAGGACACTGTGACATAGACAAATCTGTGTGGGTTTGCCAACCAGGTATCCTTACTGCAAGGCCCACAGGGCAAATTATTTATGGCATACTTTTCAGAGGAAAACATAGGGGCAAAAGTTATTAATTCATTGCCTTCTGCCACTTTGACCCAAATCTTTCCCCTTTGTTCAAGGCCTCAGTCACCAATGCTGCACAGACTGAAACACATCTGAAATCTTGAAAAGTCTCTATACATGCCCAAAATCATTATGGAAAATGTCTTTTAAACATGTTGCCTAACTTGACAATCAAAACTGACAATCTTCCCGATAAACAAGCTGTAATGGCAACATTAAAGTTTCTATTGCACCATCTAAAAACCCCTGAACTTTACAAGAAACAAATTAAGACTCTCATCAAGTGAAAAAAGCAGCCAAAACCTGGACATGATTTGTCAAAGCAGTGCAGTAACAGAGGAAGACATGGAAAGGAAGTTCTCTCCCTTTGACTTCATTGGTAGAGTGAAATGCTATAGCACTATGAAGCACCAGGGATTGGTGTTTCCAGAAAAGATCAAACCTGAAATGTGGTGGCAGAGCAAAATAAAAAAAAAAAAGGGGGGGGGAGAAGTTAAGTACATAGATTCCAGCCTGTGACAGCAATCCCTATGGGATACAAACACTACAGACTAACAAGATTTAATTCCAAAATATCAAGCAATACAGGGAGGGATGGACTTTTTCAGTCCATCTTTGACTTCTTCCACAAGAGAACCACTGGGAACCAGCAGGTGCCAGAGATATGAGCTAGAAATTAGGATTATGGGGAGGAAGATAGAAACTTTATTTTTGTTTTTTTATTTCACCAAGGGTTGACCTGTTAAAATAATGGCAACACAGCATTGAAATGATCCCAGGTCTCTGTCAGACAAATCATGGCTCAACGCATTTTCTCTCAGTTACATCAGAAAGTATGAACTTGCAACCTTGGCCCCAGCTTGTTTAATGGCACACTGACAGGGCAAGAATAATTCACAGGTTGAGTTAATCAAAGGTGAAAAGGGAGAATCAGTAAATGTCGTATCCTTTTGCCACTTTCATCAATCCGACTAACTGAATTTGAGCTAAAGCTTGGCAAATTTTCTGCAAAGGGAAATTAATATGTAACACATCTGAGGCATGGTGCTGGCCAGCAAAATTGGAAAGCCGGCGTTATATCAGAGGGCGATTATTGAGGGAGAGAATGGCCAAAGCTGAGATAATCAGAAAGAAGCTCCTGTGTGTCTCTCTCCTCTGATAGCACTGTGACCCTCCCAGCCCTGCACCTGAGTAGAAATCCTTCTACTTTTCAATTTTTCCCCATCAGGAATATATTCTATTGCCCATTTCTGTTGCCCACACATGACTGAATCAATTCAATTACCTTGGAAAAGTTGATACATATTCAGGCCATGAAGACGCTCAGGATAGAAAGAGAGGAAAAGAGACAAAGAAATCCGTATTTACCCAATAATAAGTTTCATTTGGAGAAGGTTTGAAAACAATTCTCCCTCGCATTTGTCCCTGTCAGATCACATTATTCACAAATGAAGTTTACAAAATATCAATTCAATTTCAATAAGGGAGCCTGAATCCCAACACACGAGGGTTGAATTTACGAAATCATAACACTTGAGGGGACCCTGGTGGCTCCCAAATATTTTCCAGTCAGAGGTAATCAAAAGCAGACTGCTGAATACTAATACATTCAATTTCACCCCTTTTGTTCGCATCTGTTCCCTTATAATACTATTTTCTACACTTCCAAATCACTGGTGATGG
The DNA here is from genome assembly GCA_014549065.1 of Cardinalis cardinalis. Classification (NCBI taxonomy): domain Eukaryota; kingdom Metazoa; phylum Chordata; class Aves; order Passeriformes; family Cardinalidae; genus Cardinalis; species Cardinalis cardinalis. The sequence goes on from JACDOX010000014.1 coordinate 1,176,889, forward strand.
CAGTTTGCAGGGAAAAAAAGTGTGTGGGGGGAATCATATAGCTCAAACATTTTTGTGAAAACACACTCAAATATGTCCAATTAATCTATTTACTGATGAGCAAACCCGTGAGCTGTAGCAGGGAAAAGAAAAATATTATTATGTTCCCCATAAACCACCCCTGATTGTTTTCTAACCTCATTCTTTGCCCACAGTGTCCCCAGAATTTGCTGCTGGCATTAAAATTTGCAAATGATACAATAAATGTGGTTTCTTCATCAATCTGTCCTCAGCTACTGCCCTTGTAAAGAGAAACAGAAGACCAGAAAAGCACCAAGTCCAAGGAAGTATCCAATGCTTTCAGCTCCTGGTTTCCTATGATGAGTCAAAACCATCATGTTTTYTTTAACTGGCACAGGTCTGGGCTCYTCATGATAATAGGACACAGATCTTTCAGAACAAACTACATCATAGTGTCTGATGGATCAAAGTTTCCTCTAGCATTTAGTGCAACAGCTTCCATCATGCTTCCTGAAGCTAAGTAAGTAATCCAAAACCATTCCATGAACATGAGGAAAATACAGTGTTTCATGATCTGCCACTACTACTAAGAAATGCTGATGTAAAATTCATTACTGTTTTAGTAAAACAAAGAGTTCTAGTCAAAATGCAGAGCACACCACTCCATCCTTCACTAACTCATGCTGTGGAAAATAAGCAATTTTTCTAATGAGCTTCACAGAAGTTTAGGAGGGAAGTGATTCTAGTTCTTCTAATCTCCCCAGTATTTGTCTGGCAAAAAAGTGTCATTCAGACATCCTGTTACTAGTCCAGAACAATGTTAGATTCTTTTGTCTCTAGTCTTCTGAAACAGGAATGCATGCAACAAGCAGGAACCCAGCCAAGAGTACAAAAATGATGCAGGGATTATCTGATGCATCCAGCAGCCAAACCATCCTCCCTGCTGCCAAGAAAGATCRCAGATCTTCAGGTATTCCTTCCAATTAAGTCTGCAAGGAAATTGTTCAGCCAAAATGACTTCAGCTAAACACTTGACAGAATCATCTGTGCCACCTGAGGATGGGTCCACCTGCTTGGTGTCAAGACTCCCCAACAACCAGTCTCTGGTGTTTTGGGTGCTAGAGAAACAATACAACAACACCAGCACAGAGGTTTAGTTGTGCATTGAGTAAATTCATCAGTGAGGCCACAGTGTGAAGGTCAACTGGCAAGATCTCTCTGGAGAATTGCAAGAGTTATGATTGACACCAGAGTCCCTCAGGACAAGGACCAGAAGGGACAACTGTAACTGCATGACCTGACTTGCTGCTTCGGTATGCCCAGAGGCCAAAGTATYAAAGAGCAGATGTAAGCAGCTCTTTAACCTCAAGGTGCAGCAGCTAGGCTGATGCCATACTGGCTTCCCCTGCATTTATGCTTGCACAGCTTGGGCATTGAATACCAAATTTCTCTAACCTCAGTTCCCAGTCCCTGGACTTCACCAAGCCCTGGCCAGCAAGGCTGAGGAGTCCCTGATATCAGCAGGGCTATTTTGAGAAGGATAAATACCAAATCTATAATGCTTAAGGAAGAGGTCAGTTACAAAAAGATTAGTTGTCACTGTCTGCCTGTGGACTTGTCTCTTATGGGATGAATCCACTGAAACCTGTAAAGAAACCTTCTTATGATGCTTGGGACAACATCAGATCTCCCTAAGCCTCCTCTGGCAAAATCAGCGTCTATGCCCTCAGGCACTCTCCTCTATTKTATCCTTTTATTACTCTTTCACTTATAGCTGACTTGAACTGAGCCTGCAGGCGTGCAATGACAATAAAAATATTTTCTGAAGCTGAACAGTACCACGGCTAGCTATAGGACTATGATTGAATCTGTCTGAAAATGAAGGTAGATGAAGGTGAGATTCACTGATGCACTACTTAGCTGAAAAACTAATTCTGCCACATTCATGGGATACAATCTGGCCCTGGTTACATAAAACCAGCATTTGAGCATTACTTGTAAGGTTTGCCTGAAATGGGAGCCTTAACTTAATATTTAAGAAACAAAAAGAAGCCTGAGGGATGCCACCAGCTAAAGTTGCCTACAGAGGGTACTCAGTCCTCTGTGAACATAGTGAAGTAATTCTAAAATGAAGACAACAGCTTTAAGATTTGCCCAAAGCAAGAAGACTAGAAGTGCCTGAAGTTCTGAAGTTCCTTCACATCACTGTTTCTTCTGCATAAAGTTTACCTTTAAAAATTTCATCTTGCTGCAGAAAATAAAATATACAAGAAGTGACACAGTGGTCCATGTCCATCTGTGTCTGTGGGGACGTGTGAGAGCAGACCAACTGTGTGTGGATTGTTCCCTCTCCTGGAAGCATCTAAGGCCAGCCTGGATGGGGCTCTGAGCAACCTGTCCCAGTGAAAGGGGTCCCTGCCCATAGCAGGAGGTTGGAATGAGGTGACTCTTAAGGTCCTTTCCAACACAAACTGTTCTATGATTCTAATATTCTATGAAAAGACTTGAAAATAAGTTTCATTTGCAACTACAGCACGAGGCTGAAAAATACAGTGCAAATTGCTTGGCATGAAATTTTACTTTTAAGCTTATTCCATTACAAAAATCTTCACAGACTTCTTTCCCAATTTGCCTTTTTCTGGCTCTACATGGAAAGATAATCAGTGTRTTAGCCCCATGCTGTTAAAAAAATGGTTTTATATTTTGTGAAATTGTGCCAGGACAAAAACAAATAGGTTAGCTTAATTTAACATTTACACGTTATTGTAAACTATCAAACCAATACTTGCAAAAAAATTATATTAAAATGGTGGTTAATCTAACAATTTACAAAGCATTCCCTTTTAAAAACATAGCAATTGTTGTTCCTAGCTCTGTCAAGACCACATGCTGTGMAGACACCTATTAAGGAATCCAAGCTTTTCTTAMTATATTARAAGAATGAAAATGTGTAATTGGAAAAAAAAAAAGAAAATTCTCTACAAAAGGATTAAGCATGGACACATCCTTCAATGGATTATTGTTATCAGTTTCACCATATCAACTAACAACAATGTTCAAGTCTATATTTTTTATAGTATATTAGGAAAAAATAAACTTTTAATGGTATTTTGAGGACATTTAAACCTCATCATTATAGTCTAAAATTGATCTTTGTGTTTCTGTTTCATTGTGGTGGTTTGACAGGAAACAGGATTTCTGGGATCCTGTGGTCAAGCCAATGGATGTTCAGATTTTAATATTGGCAGCTTATTCGGCCATTGGGACACTGGATCCACCTCTGAGAACACAAGGTTAAAGCAGGGCTCTTCCCCTGGGAAGCTCTCTTGGGTTCTGGGGGGGAGAGGGTTCAGATCTCTCCCCTGTCCGGCTGCTGCTGTGGGCGAGGGAGGGGAAGCCATGCGGCCAGGTGAGGCAGGCCGGGGCTGTGGATGGAGGTGGGAGGTGAAGAGGCCCTGGCATGGAAGGGTGGGAGAAGCACCAGGAGGCATCGGGCAGCCCCCCCAGGAGAGAGAGAGAGAGAGTACAGCCTGTGCTTGTGACTATATTACCTTGAAACTTGATAACATGTGCCAGCAGCACGGCTGAGAAGAAGGTGGGGGGAAATGCAGTGAGAAAGTGTCCGGGCCGCTTGTGTGGGAGTCTCTCCGGGCGGGCAGAGCCCGAGTTTTAACCTTTTTGTGGACAATGGAAGTTCTGCAGAGCATTGACCTTTCCTGCAATGGAGCAGAAGATGAAGAGGGAGTTGAGTAAGTGAGATGAAGGTCTGTGCCAGAGGCAGAGAGAGAGAGAGAGATGTTGGGGGAATGGAGAAGATGGAGTGGCATTTTTGCTGGACTCTTTTGTGTAGCTATGGACAGAGCCATGTTCCTTGTGACACAGAGACTGCGTCCAGGGGGGGCAGTGACTCAGAGCCAAGAGAGTTTCAGTGTTGAGACCCCTCGGCCCCAGGGGGTGAAAAATGTGGGGGGGACAGGCGTCCCAAAGGTGAGACTGTGCTCTTTTTGGAACGGGACAAGGCACCCTTAAAAGACRACCCTGGAAGCAGCCCTGGTCCTTGTTCAGTGGTGAGAGCACTGGACATGAAGGAAGAGGTCACCATGGCACAAAGAAGGACTCTTTCTCCTCTTGATGAACTGTAGATTGAGTATTCTGAAGGGTGGTGCAGGATCAAGAGTTGGTATTTTTGGGGGAATGTATTGTATTGGAAATTTGGTGGGGGGAGGAGGAAAATGCTTCTGTGCAGTTTTCATTTTCCTTGTGTGTTTTTCTTTCTTCTCTTGTAGTTTAGTTATTCTCTTGTAGTGTACTTAATAAAGTTTTCTTTATTTTTTCTAAGTAAGAGCCTGCTTTGCTTATTCCTGGTCACATCTCACAGCAGAAACCAGGGAGAAGGTATTTTCATGGGGGCACTGGCATTGTGCCWGTGTCAAATCATGACATTCATACAAGCTGCTACACTGATTTTGTCAAATGTTAAAAGCTAGTTCCTCTGGGAAGCCAAAAGAAACAGGGTCATTTTGCTGTCCTGATTCAGCTCCTGTTCCYCAGCAGATGAGCAATCAGATGGGGACAGTTAGGGTGAGGTTGRGACCATTCTGTAGACATCATCCCCAGGGACTATGGGCTGAAGTATCAGCTTCAAAAATGAAGCTCTGGGAGATACAGAGATAAGGTAACAGATCTGGATTTTTGCAGTGGCTGTGCTTCCATCAACAGCAATCAAACACCTTGGTAAGAAGTCTCACCAAGGTGTTGACTTTGCTTTTAACTTTGAATATTTGCTTTTAACTTTGAATATTTCATACATCTTTTGCAGCAATACTCCCTATATTATGTAATTGAGATTTTAATATGAATAAGTCTGTGATGGAGTAACAAAGCCAATCCAGAAAGTTGTGAGCTTAAAGCCAGTCTTTGAGGAAATAGCAGACCTGTACCAGAAGCTTGCCTGCAGTGTGGAAGGAACAATTCATCTCAGAAGCCAGAAACAAAGCTGGTCACAAACTTCCAGCAACTTTCCCTTAAGAAAGGGGAGCTGGATTCCTTTATTCTCAAACACAGCCCTTAAGCTATTCCCCATAACTGGGGATAAACTCTCAAAGATGCTCTGTGCTCTTACTTTTATTTAAAGAGATATAAGAAAATTTATTTGACTAATTTATTCTAAATTATGAAAAGCCTGCATATAGCATTGCRCTCTTTCAAATCTCCCTATTACTTCATGTAAGTTCCTCAGTTTTGGCAAAGAAAAGACATGCATTATGTCAGCTTTAGTTTTACTGATTATTTCACTTTCAAATATTTCATACAGTGCTGGGATTTTTGAGCTGCTGTTACACAAAAGTTTTTTAAATGTAAAAATATCTGCTGCCATTGTAAAGTGAGCAAGAAAAACTCCTAAATTCCAAAACATTTTGATATGCTTCAAGGACTAAAGTGCTTGTTTTAAAAAATTCTGAACTTGGAAATCCAGATAAAACCTTGATTTCTCATCAAAACTGAGACAACAGTTTGAAGTTCAGGGCATGAAGCTGCTTTGTCTAGATGTATCTTAAACACTGTATTCTCTTTTCTTTTTATAATGTTCCAAATTTTTAATGCAGATATATTTTCACCAGCTGCACAGTTACGCCCTGTTGGCATGGAATCAAAAAGTTAAATTAAGAAAACCTTATGAATAATTTATTCACTTCAATCTCTTGAACCATCACGAGGTTTGGAACCAGCATTGAAACACAAGCAAACAAACCTACCACACTGATAACCCTCAAGAAGGCACYGCAGGTTCAAGTTCCTTCTAGTAATCATTTTCCTGCTTTTGGCAATATTAATTCTATAGTGAAAACTATCCTGCTGCTTCAGAGCAGCCCTTCATGATGTTATGCTCATTCTGCCCATTAAAGTGACCAAAATATTCTGGTCTGCAACATTTTCAGAATGAGGAAAGTAAATCACAGTCAGTTGCCAATGCAGATAAATCCTTATGTATTGAGGAGCCCAGAGTGGTTGGAATGTATTTCATTTTGGAACAGCAGCAGATAGGTATCTAGGGGTTTGCATGTTAGAGAGTCTAACATTCAAGMAGGATTTTGCATAGTTCTGGGATTCACTCCTTTATCAGCTTAAAACCATAAAAGATGGAGAGAGAATCAATGCCATAAGACATGCAAAAAACCATGCTTATRGAGAATAAGTATGATAATTGACCTTCCACAGCTCTATTGCTTGTTGCTCTCTTTATCTGCATTTTGCACCACCTTTAATGCTGGAGAGAACCCCATGCACTGCTCTGAATTCCCATGGAGGGGCTACTATTTTGCATGAAATATAAAACATGATGAAGCCTATCCAGGCCCTGGATAACACATCTCTCCCTAGAGAAGCCACATGTGGCTCCTCCTACCCCTCCTTCTTCTTCTCCTCCTTCTCCTTCTTCTCCTTCTTCTCCTTCTCTCTCTTCTCCTTCTTCTTCCTCTTCTCCTTCTCCTCCTTCTTGTCCTTCTTCTTCTCCTTCTCATTCCCCTCCTTCTTCTCCTTGTCCTTCTCCTTCTTCTCCTCCTTTTTCTTCTTCTTCTTCTTGTACAATCCAACCACAGGTAAAGCATTACAAAAGGATCCAGTGTAAATAAATTTAAAAAATATGTTACACAATACAGGGAAAGCCAGGGACTCCCAGTAGATGACCCAGGGCTTAGACAATCATCCTCTGCTGCCTTTTCCCTTCTGTGTAAAACTGCTGTATTTGCTCTGAAATCTTTACTCCCAAGGATAGTAACTGGCACGCTATTCCCTTGATATATTGCTCTTAGAAACAAAGCATGCTGCAAAATGAGATGATCATAATGGGATTTAAAGTTATTACAGGCAAAGTTGTAGTAACCTATAGTAAGTTCCTGGCATTTTCATTTACCAGTGAAAAATCACATACCTACAATATGTACATTGTTAAAAAACCACTGTAAAAGACTTTCAAGGCCTGGCATCTATATTTTGCTGCTGGGTTTACAAAATTATTATAAGTAAACTTATATGAGCAGGGGGTAGAAATAAGAAAACATTCTATTAACGGAACAAGAGTTTCACCAAAGGCACCATGCATTCAAAAATACAATAAATGTCACTGAAAATTAGAAGACCTTATTTTGCTTTATACTATTGCTATTTTAAATGACACTGGCAATATAAGACAATCTACTCCCCCAGTCCACCTAGAAATAAAATAATTATAAATAAATCCCCATATAAACTGCAGCCATTGGAAGAAGGTCTTTGTGTGAAGGAAAACTGCACCCAAAAATAGCAAAGTCAACTAAAAAAAAAACCAGACCAAGCAATAGTACTGGGACAATGACACAGGTTAAAGATCAGCCTTTGGGAGGGAAAAGGTGTAGGCTAGCAGACCATCTGTAAGCAGAAAGTACTAGGAAAAGAGAGGGAGTTATCAATTTCTGATTCAGCTCCTGGCTCTATTTTTAGTAGTTGTACAKTGGAAATGAAAATGCAATCTTTGTAAGACAATTGAAAAAAAGAGGGGAAAAAAGGCAAAAACAGGAAAGAGAAACATATCTAATTGATTTAAGGCAAAAAAGAAAATAATGTAAGGCCATTCCCAGACAAGAAAATCAAAGTGGGATGTGGCTCCATGGCAAAAGGACACCAGACACTACAACCAATTATAGCATAAAACTAAAATTGCTCTTAAACAAAAGAAATGAGAATTTCTCCACCAAAGGATATCACCTAGTCCAGAAGTGTTTTGGGACCAAGCACACAAACAAGGAATCCAAAAGATCAAGGGACCTCAGCCAGCAGAAACACTGAGGTCTGAAGGCCAAAATCCACAAAAAAAGCAGAATCTGGAATGTGACACCCCAAAGAAAACCCTACAAATGCATTGCACATTTCTTGCATCTATTTACCAAGTACCAGTGGTGTGAACACTGCATAAGGGGTGACTGACCAGTAGCTCAGATCAATTAATCACTGCTGCAGCAGCAGTAGAGGCAGGCTATAACCTCAGAAACAAGTGAAATTTTTGTTATTTTTAATCCAGATGCAAGTCCATGGGCAGCATGTGATAAGAAAGGATGACATAAGCAAAGAAAAGCTTTTGACAATSAGAAAAAAGTAAAAAGGAAACAAGATTGTTGGTTGTGTTACATCTGCTATTGAGGCTAAGAATTTGCAGATGGAAAATAAAAAAAATATGGCAAGGAAAAGGCCACGTTATGATTGGAKATTTCAGAAGTCATTGTCCCAAAAAACAAAAAAATTGAGATCACCTTTGAGGGAAAGAAATATCATCCAAAGAGACAGAGGGGGTTTATAGGACAGCTCACAAATTGTCATTCCAGTTAAGTCCAGCTGAGGATGGATTAGCTAACAGTTTTCCCAGAACTCACTGAGAAGGTCAGGCACTAACTGGACCAAAGAGGATGTCCAGAAGAAGCTCAGCAAGCTTGGAGAACTGGTATCCATGACATGACACAAATGTCACAAACAGGACACTGCCAAAGGAGTCTGGAGGTCTATTGTATTGCACTAAAAGGTCCACATGCAGGATATTCCTGAGATTATTCCAGACCTCCAATCCTCATAAAGATTGTAAATTCTGAGGAGGTGTATCAGCAATGATTTTTCAGGGTTACTACCATAATATCTTTCTTATAGAAGAAGATATTATGACTTATATCTTAAGAAAGTTCCAAAATGACCTGGACATCTTTATTTTATGTTGTAAGGTTCATTTTACACAACAGCATTTAGTTAGGAATAACACTACAGAAACAGATCCCTCCCTGGCAGCATGACCACAACAATAACTCCTCAGAACCTTCATGGACCCTTCCTCTGAASGAATGGAATAAATAAGCATCCAACCAGACAGGCCTTTTTCTTCTGTTCTTATCCTCTACTTTGTGACCTTATGGAAACATACAAAACCTCAGGAGAGAGCATTTACACCCAAGAAATGCAACATAAATATTGATATATCTGAAAAGGAGTCAAGGAAGTCTTCAGAGCCTCATGCAACACCACATAGACCCACCGAGTAGGTGTYTCATGGAAATATTCTTTAGAAGTTGTGCAAACTCTCCTATGTCCTAGATATTGATCACTTTGCCTCAAACTTGAAAGCCATTCTGAAAGCTGTTTCATAAAACAGAGTTACTGCTCTGTCACGCATGTCCCAAGAGAAGCCTTAATAGACCCGCCTGTGAATTTTGAGGGTTTTGGTCCAGGTCAGCAGACAAAAACCTGCACCATACCACAAACTCCACAGATGCCTTGCCAGCAGCCTTAGCAGAGTGCTCAAGATGACAGAGATGAATTCTTCCTCTCATGCAAAGAGATAGAMACTGTCTATCAGAGTTGACACACACAGGCATGATCCAATCCTTCAGTTTGTTTTGTTTAAACTATGCCTATTCCCTAGCTAAATGGAATTTAGTGCTCAGAGCTATCCACACAGTTTTCACTGCYATGTGCCACCTGAATCCACACCCAGAGAAATCAGTGAGAAGACTATGAGCCTGCAGACTGTCAGCATGAAGAAAGCAAAAATCCAATAAGACTTTTAAGTAAAAAATWCAGAACCAAAAATAACTTAAAAGGTCAGTTCTCTAAACTTTTTAAACCAAGTTTTTCAAAAATATTTGAACTGACTTGGACATTTTTTGGCAAAATAATCCAGCATTGTTCTCATAACTGAACCTTGCCTCACAAGCTGTTGAAGAGAAGGGTATGATTATGAGGCCACACCCTTTTTATACATCTCTGATCTTTTGAAAGGGTGGTTGGCATTTTGGAAGTTAGTAATAATAACTGAAACACAGTGAATATATTAATTTGGCACACAACCCAGCTGAATCTGTTGTTTATTGATTACAACTGCCATATCAGTCCTGCTCCCAAGCAAAGTTCCTGCTCCAAATGAGATGATGCTGAGGCTGCAGACTGAGCCATCCAACCTGCCAACTTTCTCATACCCCCAGTGGCTGTTTCCTTCTCACAGGTTTTTAAGTGGAACTCCCCCATTTCACCATGAGCTGAAATATCTGCTGAAACCCATGTACTTCTAAGAGCATTATTTCATGTGTAATATACGCCAGGGTAATTAYTGCTTTCCAGCTTTTTTTCTCCTGATATGAGATCCGCTTTGGATCAGATTTTCCTTCTGGATTAGTTTCCAATTGTGCATTTTTCAAGACTTCATCTCATTTGCTAATTTCGTGTCATGTCTTAACCAGCTAAGTATACCCGTGTCCTTCTTGTTTTCACAACTCCTCACAATTTTGGTTACTTCCCTTTCTGGGTCATTTAAGGTAATATTARTACTCAGAAAAGAATCAATGTTCAAAAAAATGTCTTCACATGTCTTGATGTACTCTTGAAGTCATTAGGATGTTAAAAACTCCCTTKTTCTCCTAAAAGCTCAACTGCCATGAATGCAAAATATTTTACCTACTTTGGTAGGACTATAGATATGTAAAGTTAAAGAAGAGGACATAATTTTTGGCCTGATATCCAGCCACAAAACAATTTTTTGTGGAGATTTGATGTTACCAAATGGCAGCTTCCACATTTATTCTTTTTTCTTTTTGTYTTTYTTTACATTATACATGCTTTGTATTTGCTKTTYCACAATTACCTGGTTTACACARWKTTYWSAGTTATTTTAAATTTGACAATCAATTTTTAGTTGTCTTAACACATAAGAAATCATTATACTCCAAATAAGATCTAGAATTTGCCACTTGAGCCCCTACATTACAGCTCCATAGATCTGTACTACACTAAGCTGTACTAAGTTATAATTGTTCAGTAATTCTTCGCTTCTCTTTGAACACAGGCTTTTCCACCTTCTCTCTCTGCAGTTTCTTTTTTTCTTTTTCTTCTTATTTTTTTTTATTTTTAGAAAGAGTTCATTATCTCAGCTATTTTCAGATGGAATAATCCAACACACTTCTCATTTGCATGTAAAGTGCAGCCAATGTGAATTGATCAAAACCAAATTAACAGCAATTGGTTCCAATATTTTCCCTGTTTACACATTAGCTTGCTACCTTTAACATATAGATGTATTGAATTCAGCTTAGCAACCTGAGCATGAATGCTGTGGCCTTTAAAGAGAAACTTATCTGTAATTAAAATCATGCACAAGTTTTAGTGGGAATCTGTTTTCTAGCTAGAAAGAAAGCTGATTCTAAAATGGAATAGAATTTAGCTTCGTAGTTCATGTGTTTGATTCTGAATTAAATCCCCTAAAATTATGGGGAAGCTTTATTAAACTTCAGATTATATGAAGGCTATGTCTAGTTCTGGGTGGGTTTAAATAGAAAAAATAATTCACAGGGTACCTCTCCTTCCCACTACGCCATGGATTTCTTTTTTGTAGGATATCACTGCAAACTGATAATAAGTTAACMCAGTTACAATCATTATAGGCATTTTTTGCAGAAGTCATATAATAAATATGCATTGAAAGTACAAGCATGCTATATAAATCATGTGGCACAGTGTTCAGATGACAAGTAATAAGGGGTTTAGAATAAAAACTGAAGCACATATACAGCGCTTGCTATAAGGAAATKATTTATCCTATAGTGTATATTGAATTGCTTATTATAATTTAGAATGGTAATTGCTATGGCTTCACTATGCTGTTTAATTGCTACAGTACACTGATATATACCAGGGAAGACACTGCAGTAACTGCTGCCCTTATATAACAGCATTTGCATAATCTGCACTGTAGTTTATTCTTATAGTAGATAATGCAGTATATGCAGGAATCAAATTGTTTCACACCATATTGATTGCAATTAAAGGCACAAATATGAATACAAAGATAAGGCTTTTCTCAAGGTATTTATCACAGGACAGATGCAAATTTCAAGTTGAAGTCATTACCATGCTAGTCTTTCCTGGAAAATAATTACAGAAATGCAGCTACTGGGATTTTTGTAACAAAAGTGTGAGACACACTTCTGGATTTTTGTGCAAAAATTTCCATTTTCCTGGATGGATCCTTCCAGAAACAGAAGGATATTACTACAGGAAGAAATCATCATTGGAAATTCTCTGATGCCTGAGATCAGCCCAACAATTCTATGAGCAGTGTCCCCATTGCTCTGGGGTGCTGAGCCCACAGGGAGTGGAACTCACCTCCAAGAGAGCTAAAATTGCAGTGAGCTGTCTGGATCCCAACCATCCTTCTCACTTACTTCTGAAATTCCATGTGCCTGGGGGGTAATAAAAAAAACTAAAAGTAGATTATGCTACAAGGAGAAGTATTACTGTGTGCTCAAATTGCCACAAGGAGCAGCACCACATTTTCAAGATGTCACAAGGAGAAGCATCACCATGTATTTAAGATGCCAATTTCTTTATTCCTTGATTCTTTATCTTAAAAATGAACTGGAAATCTAAGGAAAGACTTATGGCTGTTCTGACTCATGAGTGTTTTAGGTAATGTAAAAAAAAAAGCCATGGATCACAGACACCAGCTATGCTAAAATGCTTGAACRGATGACATTTTTTGATGGATTTGTTTGTATTTTTGTGAAAGCAAGCAGTGTGATTTACTTTGATTGGGGAGATTTGCTGTTTGTTATAGCCACAGATTCTGACTGGCACAGCTAATTTGTGAAACTAATAGCAAGTTAGCTGATGTTTTGGCTTCAAATTTGGCAATTCATTACTCTTCCCTTTTTAAAAAAGCYAGTACACCCAGTCTAGAAGCAGAAAGAAAATCACATCACAGGGCTCAGACAACCTCAGTAATGAATTGCCAAAGAAGGGATTAAGACCAGATAAAAATGCTTGGCAAATAAATGCAAACAACTGCAAACAACTCACTGGAAAAAAAGGTGAGAGTTCCTAGTGAAGGATTTAAATAATTAGCTCAGCTCTAGCTCTACTGCAAAAACAAGGGACTGCAAAAAGTTGTTAAGACAACTCAATTTAAGAGCAAGTCCTGCTTCACTTTGTGGTCTTGTGTAGTTTCAAAAGGCAGCTGATGGCAGGAGACATTGATGTAGGATAAATGTAGCATGCAATCACTCTGATTGTTTGTGATCATGACATTTCACAAACGTTGCTTCTCTGTCATTTTCTAAAGTATTGYTTTAGAGGGTTGTGACAGATGAAAAAGAAACAAAAAAAAAATTAGAACAAAAAAAAGAAAACAAGGAGAAATGTCACCCCATCTCCCTAGACAAGCCAGATTGAAAAATTGAAGAGGAACCAACTTGGATGAGATAGATTCATAGCACTGACATCATACCGGCAAAATCAGAATTAGATTTTGAGATTATTGAAGTAATGAAGCCACAGTTTCTTTTCACAGGATTTTACAGTRTGCTATCTATATACTGTAATGAGCATGGCAGTACTGGCTTGTGGTCAGAGCAACAACTTGCTGGATGTTTTTTATTTGACTCTGTTACTGACATACTTGTGACCTTGAGGTTCAGACCCCACCTGTGAGAYGGGGTTAATAACCTTAACCAATTTTGCAGCTGATCAGATGAAATCTCTGAGTGCTCTCTTTAGATGCCTGCAGCCAATAATTAATGCAGCTTACACTTCATTGTTTTTCTTATTTTGTAAGGGAATTATATAAGCTTTAAACTTTTTAAAATTTTTTTCCCTGCCCTAACCACAACCCATATYTAGCCCATTGCATCTGTAGATGAAAGAGCAGAAGTGGACCCACTTCAGTCACCCTTTCAGCCACAAAAGCAAGGTCAGGCCATAGATTCAGCCCATGTCCTTGCAGACAGGTGCTCAGGCAGTATCTGAACACTTGCTATTTTCCCCATGTACATAACAACATGTTYYAGACTTTSCATYCAGCTAAAACTCTMATCCAAACATTATTGTCTCTTCACTGGACTATTCCTTGTTCTTCTTGCCTTCATCTTGGCCACCATCCATAAGGAAGACCTGATGCATGAACAAAATTAATTTATTCCTAATGACTTTATTCTTTAATTAGTGTTTACTACTGCAGATAATACCAGGTGTGTACATGATTTTATATTTTTTAAATCATTATCAAGAACAGCATTTATTGAGTTGTTAATTCATTTCGACAATCACAGAAAAAATTATTTTTCACTCCATTRTGTCTTCAGCTTAGTGGGATAATGTGAATTGTGTGAATGGTTCCACCAGGAGGAAATGGCCTGACCATATATCTGAACATACAGATATGCCTTTTCTACCTTGATATTTCAAGGCTGATTTCTACATGTTAAACTTAAATTGTCAGGATGAGTAATCACAGCCCTGGTGAGGCCACATCTGGAATGTTGGACCAGTTCTGGGCTCCTGAAGACAAAAGACACAGAACTCCTGGAGTGGGTCCAGCAGAGGATGASAAAGATGATGAAGGGACTGGAGCATCTCTGTTAAGCATGTCCAGTGCCCTACTGCAATAAAATTCTCTGGTTTTTCTCAGCTGGCACTCTAAGCCATTATCAGTTTCTCCTCCAAAAACATCATGTTTTTCCCTCACTCTTGATACTGTGAGGTGAGAGACYGAAGCAAAAAGATGAAGATTATCCATCAAATCTTCATTCAAAAGGAATTCTGCTGTCACACCTTTAAACCCAGACCACTACAGAAACAGGCAGCAAATGTGAACTATTCCCTTGTCAGCTGAAATTTTCTGGGTTATTTTTTGCTTTTCCACRTTTTGTATCCAGCACTAGCAAGACTGAGCTAGATTTTCTCTTCAACYACTTCATTTTGTTTGTAAATTTTAACCTTGATCTCCTTTTTTGTATTTGCAATACTCGTATTACATTCATTGTTCTAAAAGCCATCACAGCCAGAATATTTACCGCCCAAAAAACCCCACAAATAAAATCTGAAGTCTCTAATTTWTATTGCACTGAAAAAAGGAAAGAACAATCCTATAAGAACAGCACAGTGCAAATTTCATTAGGGTCCCACCACAAAGCAAACAGAATAACTTGGGCTCAGAAACTACCCTGGCTCGAAATATACGGATATGAGATGATCAATCATAATTTTTATCTAGAAATTTTAGGAAGGTTTCTAATTAGTGAAATTATAAAGTTCAGGAATACCTCTYTGGTAGGTGTGTTTTATTAGGGGAGTTGGTAACAGGAAATATGAAATAATGAAATTATGTGAAATAATTCCTCTGAGGATCTGAAGGCAGTCCCTTCTCATGTACCCAAAACCCCAGTGTAGATGCACTTACACTGATAAAGGACTTTATATCCCCTGGGGTGCACCATGAGCTGTGCTGGTAAAAGCCACATAAATAGATGAGAAAGCTTCTTGTARCATAGACAGTGCAGAACACAGAGTGATAGAGACCCTGTCTGAGAACAACTGGGTGATGTGGCTCTGGCTACAGAAATGTCAAATGCAGAAACTGACTCTCAGAGTCTCATTCCTAAGGTTAGAACTCAAAACAAGAGACATTTTTAAACCTTTGAAAACTGCCAGTTCCTACTGGTAGGATATTCTTCTTGTGCAACCAAAACAAAGATTATATCACAGCTAGACTTAAAAAAACCAAAGTCTTCTCAGCTGAACCTTCAATACCTATTTTATTGACAGGGTTTATTATTACYATCTGCCATTGTACAGTGTACTGCCATCATTACAGTGTAAATGAGTTAATATGGTTTTAAATTCATGGAGAGTTCTTTGATTAGAAGGAGCTGAATTTTGTCTGAACTATTTCTAGAGCTTGTTTGTAGACTTTGAATACCATTATTTAATAATATACTCAAGTAGTAACAGACAATAACTTATACTGACCTTGAATTCACTACACAGGTATAAATGTAACGTCAAATCTTATTCTTTTGCATGTTACCCAGATCATTTCATACTTGTGACTTGTTAGACACCAACCATAGCAACCACTGAATAAGTATCCAAAAATGTAGTTGAAAACCAAAACCAGAGATAGCGGATGACCTAATGGCTTGTGTTTTGCCTGCATCAAGGTGTTTGCAATCAGTTCATTAAACAGAAAACATTKGAAATTTAGACATTGCCAGGTCACGTCAAACACAAGGCGTCAAAGTAATGTTGAGGATCTGGGTCTGAACAATTTTCCCAAGGTCATCCCCAATGTTTGTGGCAGTGTAGCAATGTTTAAAGCCATGCTGTCCACACTGTAGACAAATACCATAACAACTGAGCCAGCCTCTGTAAAYGGAATGTACAACAGGAATCTCTATTTCCAGATAATACAGGGTGTCACCCTCTGCTACGTGAGGATATTTACACCTGGGGAAGAAAGAAATCAACAGTTCTTCTGGTTTAACCTTTCTTTTGATCTTGAAGCTTCAATCCAACATTCWCAGTCTACAAAACAAAACCAGTAAATTGACATGTCATACAGCTTACAAAATGAGGAGTGTTATCAAAGACAGGCTTTGTAACTAGGCTTTGCTCAGTACATGAGCACAATTCATATTGTTCCCACCTATTACCAGAGCTTGAACACGTAAAATATGAACCATTCCACAATCTGCATGCTCATTTATATTACCTATATGCAAAACTTAGGAAATAAAAAATGTTCTCTTTCCCCTTCAAGAGTAGCACTCTGTGTAACACAAGCCAGCTAAGTTATCTTGGTGAGACCAAGCTTCGACATGAGCTTTGCAAAGGAGAAGTGGACATTTACCATTTGAGTTTAAAAGTGAAACTGAAACTTCCAGTAAGAGAAGTGACTACATTTTCTGAAATTTATGACACTTCTTGGTCCCAGATTTGATAKGAATTTAAGGTGATTTGGGATTGGTACACATATAAAATTTTCTAGTTGACACAGGAGAGACTGTGGTTCTAAATAAACCTTCAGCATAATGTATAAGCTTTTTGCAGGGCTTCAAGGTAAAGTAGGGGAATCAGCTGAGTTTTACTCCAATTTTCCCAAACTGAAGGTTCAAAGCAAAAATTGAGCATGATCTCAGGCAAAAGCAGATTTTTTGGCATTAAATTCTTGCACGGCAAAGCAATTAGGACTAAGAATTAAAATGGTAAATGGTATCGGAAGGATCTCCATTGAACTGCTTACAGCATCTTATGYAAGATTCCAGCTGAAATATAACCAATTTCCTTTTTACTAGATTGCATTTGTCCTTCTCCTTGAACTCCTATTTCTTTAACMTTTCCCAAATTTCTTTTTATTCTCAACCTGCTTGCCTGTGCTATTGCTTTCCCCTTCTCCTGCTGCTCTTACAGGATTCTCTTCACTACTTCTCTTCACTGCACCACTCCTTCTGCTTAAGTATCCCCTCATCATCTCAGACACATCTCCCTTTACTTGTGGTAATTCTGCCCAGTTTGGTGTTTCTTCCTGCTTCTTTTTAATTAATTTATTCAATTTAATTTTTCCTTATTCCTGTTCCTCAGCTCYTCTGCTTCCATTTCCTTGAGCCAGTTTCTTCCTGACATCTCCTGGCTGTGCTTCTCTGCCTGTTCTTACTCTGGAAGCTTTCCTAACATCCAATCCTAATGTCTGGCTACAGTGTTATCTTATTTCTTTTTATTTCAGCCTTCACAGACACAGCTATCTGTGCAGAAGTCTGGCAAATATGAGGCTCTTACTGTGAGCAGAACTCCAGCCTTCTCTGCTTCAGGCTGAAAATCCTAATTAATTCACTCCTTCCTTATGGACCAAGTATTCTCACATCATTCTTGTTCTCTGAAATTTCAGTCCATTTCTTGAAATAAAATACTGCACTCGGAATAACAKACTCCACCAAGACTTTATCAGTACCAGGCAGAGTAAATCCTGATTTCCCTCTAATCAAGCACCTTCTTTTTTCGATTCAAGATCTTTCTTTGTCTGTTTTTTCTCCAAGTCTTTCTATCCCCTAAGTCACTTTAAGCCCAGTTGTGCCAGAGATCAGAATTTCTGGCCTCTTGAGGTAATTGTAGTTGTGAGCTATACATTTTCCCTTGAAACACAATGGTAGTTCCAGTCTCAAACTAAGAGCACCCAGAATWTAATCAACAGTTTACTGTTCCACCCCAAAAATCTGACGTCTTTTTGATATTCTGATAAGTGTTGATTTAGGAATTTAAAGCAAAATTAACTGATAATGTTGGTGGGTGTAACACCATGTGGAAAAAGTATAACACTGACTCTGTTATTTTATGAAAATATTTTTCAGCTTTTCACTCTGTTTATGAAAGTGAGAAACAGGATCAGTCTAATCTGATTTAAAGACATATGGATTTAAGTAACCTTCTCAGAAAATAAAAAAAAAATTAAAAACACCAGCTTTTGGCATTACCTTTAAAATCTGTGCTAAAACTACTTTTGCTTAGAGAATTTTTACATAGCATGCAATACCCATATGCTTCCAGAGTTAGGGAAAATGGTAGGAAAGAGATTTCTTGCTTTTACTGAAAATAAAACCTCTATGAACAGTTATTTGCAGTTAATCCTCAAAAAACAAAAAACAGCACTAAATTAAATTTTACTCTTTGAATGATATTGACAATTCTGTAGAGCGAGATCAATTTTTAAAGTTGGCACCAAGAGCGATCCCGCTTGTTTCCCTGATTTATTGACAACCACTTTACATATTCTCTCTTATAACACTGAAAACAGCAATTTAATTTGATCTCTAAATTCCTCAGCTTCAGTAGACTTTTTGTAGTATATAGATAATAATTTACTCTGAATTGTGGTCTGACCACCACTTGATGCAATGAAGAGTGAGAATGTGCTSGGAAGCCTCTCTGAACCACTTCAAGCAGCCTTTCAAGAAGCTATCCAGCAAGGAAGATTAAACATTAGCTGATTACCGACAAGTAATTAACAATGTCAACGAAACACAGAAACTGAATTAATAATAATTATATCATCAACACGCTGATCATCTTGTAGAGAATCCCAGGGAAGAGGAGAGGTTAATTACTCATTGCTAGCAGAACAGCAGGAAGTCGACCAAAACCATGCCTCTGCATGGTGTTAACTGCCAGGCAGATAATTAATTAACATCATAATTGTAATGCAGGCAGCATGAAAATATTGAAATATTACTTCATTTCCATTCTATTACCTATCCAGCACATTCTGTAACTTAGAGGCTTGAACTGCAAAGCTTGGTTGTGTCCAGAGTCCCAGGTGATGTGGTTTTGACTTTATTTGCCACCAGAGATCTATAATGAATGAGAGACTAAGAGATTTGTGAGAAGACAAAGAGCCAGCAGGGAATTAGTTCAGACACAGATTTCTCCTCTCTTGACATGAGATGTTCAAGCATGACTCAGGAAGAGTTAGACTTGTGGGTATGTGCATGGATAAAGAGAGTTAGACTGCCAACAATTTCTCCCAAAATAAAATTTAAAAATATTTGGAAAATATTTTAATTACATTGACTCATAGAACAGAACCATAGAATCACTACTATTGGAAGCAATCTCCAAGACAATTGAGTCCAACTATCAACCCAGCACTGCCAAGTCCACCACTAAACCACATCCCCAGGTTCCATATTACACATCTTTTAAATACCTCCAGGGTTGGTGATTCCACAACTTTCTTGGGCAGCCTTTGCGTGTGCCTGACAATGCTTTAGGGCACAATTTTTTCCTAGTATCCAATCTAAATCTCACCTGGTGCACCTTGAGGCCATTTCCTCTCATCCTATCACTTTCTGCCTGTGAGAAGAACCTGACCCCCACCTGGCTACAACCCCATTTCAGAGTGTTATAGACAGCAAGAATGTCCCTAAGCCTTTTTTCCTCCAGACTAAACATCCCAGCTCCCTCAGCTGCTGCTCACARGACTTGTGCTCCAGACCTGTCCAAATGAGGGTACGTGATCATGGTSATGATCTAAGTCCAAGAGATCTTCAGGAAGAAGTTGTGTAGATGTTACCTGTCATACAGCACATCCCTGATGAATGTCATGACCTTCAGCTCTTCTGAAGGTYATTCTGCAGATCCCTGTTTGATGCCTTCTATGAAAGATGCTCTTCCTCCCTCACAAGTTGTGTGGCTTGAAGCTGGAATACCAACAGTCCCTATAGTGGCCAGGAAGATGGCACATCACTTCAATGGAAGCATTCTGTACAGTTCTGGTCAAACTAAACCAGGACAGAATAAACTAAGAGGTCCTTTACTGTCCCCTTTATGTCAAACACCCAGAAACAACTATACATGCCCACCTGCCCCACTGGAAAAACATTACAGCACTTTGTTTCCAAAAATAACTGTTCTATAACCATGACCTTCTGAAACTTATGCCTTATGAAAAGAACCCATCAATATAACCTTACAAAACCTCCTTTAAATCAAATGAGAGAAAGGTGTAGGCAATTGGTTTACTAAAGGTGGTCCTCTTTTCCTGATTTGTCCCATCTTAAAAAGAAAGAAACAAACAAACAAAAAAAAAACCAAAACAAAACAAAATTTAAAAACAACAACAAAAAAAAACCAAACAAAACCCAAAACTAGGAAAGTATGCTGGGAAAATAATGGCTCTGCAAAATGCCCAAGGAGAATTTGAGCTGAAACCCACCATTATCACCAACTGAGGAAAAAGCATTGGTACTGGAGAACACTGAGCTGAATAAAGCACATGGAGTCTGGCTAATATTTTTTTGATATTGTGTGTCACAACTGATCTTCTTGGAGGTAAACAGCAACATAAGACAAAATGTGTGAAGTTAAACTTCCTTGATCAGAAAGTATTGAATTTTGATCATCTGTAAATTTAAATTGCCTTTTAAAAATTGTTTGAGAGATTGAAACAGAGTAGTTTTGAAAGAGCTACAATTCAGCTAAAGTAAAATAAGCTTGCCAGAGTTAGACCATGTTAGTCTTTTTAAAGAGAGTGCTCTGGAAGAGTTATGGTGATTTGTAAAAATTCCCTTTGGCACCCAAATTCACGGTATGTTAAGACCATGTAGTGCATTCCACATTTGTGCAGTTGAGTGTTTGCAAAAAGAAGTGGGCAGGTGCAGGCTGGCAGAAGAATACRTGGGTAAGTTATGCCTGGGATGTGGTGAGCACATCATGAGCTCACTCCTAGGTTTCATATGGCCTTTCTGTATATGGCCTTCCTGCAATAAACAGAACTGTCACCATGTAATTAACTGCTTGTATTGCTCCATCTGCACCTGTAGAGCAGCAGAAGTTATACCTGGAGATAGTTCATTAAGAGTTTGAATCACATTCCAAGACGGAACACGAATAACAGTCAACAGATTTCCATAGCACTTCTTGAAAAGGGAAGGACAAGAACAATATTGGATTCTGGGCAGTATTCTCYTTCTAACAGAGGATCTAACACCCAGAGCCTGTTTGTGACTTCTCCCATCTCATACAAATGCTGGTACAGACACTGCACTATCACTCTTTAACTCACAACCTTGACAAGCACGCTGGGACTGACAGGAGCTGCAGAGTCCCTTTACATTCTGCCTGGGGCCAGATCTTATTTCAGTCTGCAGCCAACAAGCTTCTCACTGGAGGTCATGCTTGGAGTACTAAACAGATATACTGAACATTTACCAACAACAGCAAACTTACTTGAGCTACAATAAGCCAGAACTACTCCTTCTGTCTTCTTCAGACTTCCTCCAGAGCAGGTGGAAAGTGAGAGCATTGGAAGAACCAGGTCCTTTACTGTCAGCTGCAATCACTGCTGGCCTCACACCATGCACAGCCATGTCCTCACAAGTACAAACTGGACTCAGCTCACCTTGCAGGCTGTAAAACTCAGAACACACCAAGAAAGGGACAGGGGAATATGCAGAGCATCTGTCAATCCCTGGATCACTGCTTGAATTTCACTCATAATTCATTAAGATGATTTTTGCCACTACAAAATGGTAATAAATGCAACCCCAAAAGACCTTAAGTCAGGGTTTGAGGCTCCTTATTCTATGACCTAAAAAACTACTTCACATTGAGAACAAAGGATAGACATATTCTATGGCTAAATGCTGCCAAGAAATAACAGGATTTGCAGCCCTCAGTTAAACATCTTATATCATCCCAAGAAGAAGGAGTGTCATTCAACTATCAACACTTTGCAAACATGAAAAGTCAAGCCAGCCTTTTGGTGACTGAGTTGATGATAATTCAAATTATATAAATGACAAAGACAGTTAACAGCTCACCTGTACTGGAATATTTAATGTTATTAGAAAAGCTATTTAAGTATATTCACATCTGGGAGCCCTTCCAGATAGTTTGTTTCAGCAGGGTATGCTGATAAATATCTTGTTGCCTCAGTGCTACGGCCTTTGGTGTGATATTCAGCTCCCGCATGTCTTTCTGTTTCCTCCCATGATAAACAGATCCTTGTGTGTTTGTGCAGAATTTCTTTAAAATGCAACTATTCCTTTTGGGAAACCCTAAACCTTTTCCTTTTTGTACTCCTCTTAACCTTTCTGTCCTCTTTTCCAGCAGAAGACTTGAATTTAATTTAGAGATAAAAGAAATTATTCTACCTCTAAAATAAACATCTGTAAATATCACCTTCTGCATCTTCTGCATTTCCTTAAGTAGATCTTTATTAGGCCATAGTGTATAATGTAAATRTAAAGTAAGAAAATGGGAGGTGCCAGCCACTTTGGTCTCTATCCCTAACTCACACAGATTTATTAAAAGCAGTTCACCCTCCCAACTGCTTTAAATGGGCACAATGCTGCTGYAATGAGTACTTGTACCTCAAATGATGGTGAGAACACACATTCATATGTACTTCATCCTACAAAACTGAAGCAGGCATGCTTGAGGAATGGTAAATTTTTAGGAGTTTCTGTCTGGACACTGTTGTCCATAATTATTTTCAACACTGCTGCTGGCTATCTAAGGAGTTTTAGTGTGGGTCTTAAATCTGTTTTTCATCTGTCCTTTTTTTTTCCATACATTAACTTCTTCTCAAACTCTAGCCTTGACAAGCCCTGAAATCTGCCCTTGCTGCTCTTCCTTACATGCCCTGTATTTTACACATCTAGAATGTGGGTGGTTTTTAATGCAGAGCTGAAAAAATGTGAATAAAATTTCCAGTGTAAGCTGGCTAAGCTAAATCAAAATGAATAGAAAGAGATTCCCAGAAGGAAGTGCATCATAAAATGAATAGAAAGAGATTCCTAGAAGCAAGTGTAATGGGTTGATCTATAATGATACAATAAGATATGGAACATTTCAAGTAACTTTGCCCAATTACATGCAAAGACTGGTTACTACACTAAGGGTTTTGTTAATCTCAGTAAAGAAAGGGTGGTCTGAAATGCAGCCACTAGATAATTAAAATTAAAATGCTATAGATGGCTCCTAGATTGCTCATTTTATATAACGAATTGAAAGCCTAATAGGAAAACTCATAATACCAGCCCTCTTAACATTAACAATTACCATGATTAACAATGATACTCACAACTCATTTTTCATTAAAGACTATGGGCAGAGATAAGCTTGTTTATATAGACTAGCTTTTGAACGGATGAGCTATTTATCACTCCAAAAGCCATGAAAAGACAGAACAGCACCCAGCAATTAAAACTTGCAAAGTGACCTCGTGACAGTGAAAGACCCATCCTTCTCTGGAGCAACAGTAAGGCAATTGTTTTCAAATCAGTAAAAAATGGAAATATCATTTGTTGGTTTGTTAAAACATATATCCTGGCCTTGTAGTGACTGGAGGGGTTTGCTCCACACAGAAGGACTCTCATAGAGATGCAGATTTTCCAGTGTGCACCACAAATCAGAGAGGTGAAGTTTTAAGAGATACTAGATCAAAAGACTGATGTGCAAACGATCAATAATGCTTTATATTAAAACAGCAAATAGAGAAACAAGGTTTTGCATAGGTGTTATCAGAGACAAAGATCTAAGCATATGCCATGTATGTGTCTCTACTTGATATCCCAATCAATCCTCATTTTCCTATTCTTATTTTGGTTCTCTCATTGCTGTGTTCTCTCATTACTCCTCCCAGACTAAACCTTCTTTCCCAAGAAGGAAGCCTCTAATTTACCTGTCACCAAAAAAAAATAATAATCCAGCTGGGTCCTACTCCAGAATCTTGAAACTTTTCCCAAGTTCAGTAGGCTGCTGAGGAGTCAAGAGAATGCACATATTAAAAGAAAAGGGAAATAGCACAGAAGTAAAAGGAACAGGTCTTTCTAAAGGTGGAAAAAAAAAAAGTCAGACATGTCTAAACTGTTCAATTCAGGTATCTGATATTTGTCAGGCATTACTTACAGATTCATCATGTCAGTCATGTAATATTAGACATGCTTTGAGTGCAGAATAATATTAAAAGAGACCAAGAAATTCCACAAAATATAAGACATCCCTGCTGGCAATGATTCAACTACCTATTGAGAAGGAAAGTAAACATCTAAGAACAGCATATATCCACTCTAGTCTTACCACTACAGCCCTAAGGAAACATAAGGAAAAGAAAATTTAGATTTTCAAAATGACCAGTTTGAAAGATATATTTATATGCTCAGTCCACATTTAATTCAGGAGCTACTGAGGATTTTTATTAATCAAATTAATTTACTACGCAATTAAAAAGCAAAAAGAAATGTGAAAGCTCTATTATACAACATACATCAGAAACACCATATATGCATATACAGTCAATTTAAAAAACAATGAACTACCTGTCCATAGGTAACATACGTTTCCCAAAACTTTCTTGATTTACTTTAGAAAGAAATTACATGTAGGATTTGCTTGCTGGAGGAGTGAGAGGGAATCAGACAGCAGCTTTCAAGAGCAGATACAACAGGCTGTGCCTTTTCCACACTTCTGTGTTCTTCTGGTACTAATTGAATTGGGGTGATGTGCTGCTGAGCAGTGAGCACAAGCTAGCTAAACATAACACATGCCACATTTATTTCCTCATGGCTCCTCCCATTGTTGCACTTKTTTTCAGCAGCTGATATGTATAATGCATACATTCAAGCATATCATATATACAGTATGAAAATACCTACAACTGATTTAAATTGGGTAACTCCTTTGATCTCAGCACACCTTGAAAATTCTGGGTAAGGTTCTGAGAGGGMTGGTGGGAAGGGAAGGCCTGGTCCATGACCTTGTGGAGCCAAGACTATGCTGAGGACAGGGTCAGACCTACTGGGGCATGTTCTGCTGCTTAGACATCAGTGAGAATCCCTTCATCCTCCCTGCTGCAGCTACTSTTTTGGGAAAAACATTCCCCAAAACATGATTTCCCAAGAACCAGTGGAACACTGCTTACTGATGGGAGAGACTCATCAGACTCTTCTTCCCAACCATGATGGAATCCCTGATTTTTTACARCACACATCATATAATTTGACCCCCACCATGATCCCAGCTTATTGCASTGTATGTATATAAGCCTGAACACTGTTTTCCATCAGGAATATAATGGTTACTTTACTGAAAGGTTTTGTCCTTGTTTGTCAGCTGATAATGCACTGTGTACTTCCCAAAGATCCAGCCCAGCATCTGTGAAATGCAGGATGTTTGTACGTGTGGGGCTTTRTGCAACCCCAAGTGTGTCATTTCTCCAGCTTGCCTGCTCTCCTCCTGAGCATCTTGCTTTTCCTGATCAAAGAGGGAGAGGGAATCAAGCAGGCTGTGAGGTCTGAGAAAGAGTATTAAAGGGACAAAGTGGAGGAAGGTCAGACATGATGAATGGGGCTTGAAGTTTGGCATGATCCAAGACCACRTTAGGAAATAAACTCTAGATTCAACCACTCAAAATCTGTTTGCATAACTGTTTTTTCCAATAATAATTAATTTTCAAAGCTCTTGTGGGTAAAACCTTCAGTCTCACTTCCAGGGCTGTGAATCAAAAGTAGGTCTAGTAAAGTGCCCAGAGTAATCATAAACTCACATCTGGAGTATCTGYCAGCAAAATTTGACTGAGCAGATTCCTCCTGCTCTTAGTGTCAGAGGAGAAAGTGAAGAAGAATTGTTTGTCTTGAGTTTTTTTCTTTGACAGAAGCTTGCAAGACTGGTTTGGTAAATCAAGACTACAGAGAAGTTAGATAGGAATTTAATCATGATTGACACATAGATTGCAGTCTCTTTAAAGCAAAGTGATGCATCATCTGCACACATATATCATGTCATACCAACAATACCTGATACACATATCTAGGTAAATATCAATGGAAGACATTCTTCACATCCAGTTTTCTTGAAAGTGAGTTTTAAGAAAGGATCTTTTCTGATGCAGCTCTACATCCCACACATTAAAAGGTCAGACAGCTTTTAGGACCTAGATAACTGAATTGTAGAATAACCAGAAAGGGACCTTTGGAAGTGCCCTGGTCCAACTCAAAGTGGATCTCACTTACTCAGAGTGGGACTGACTTTGAAGTTTGTGTGGTTTGTTCAGGGCCCTGTCCRGGACAGTTTTGAGTGTCTCCAAGAATGAATACCCTACAGACTTCCTGAAAAACCCGATATAGAGCAAAGACAGTTTTAAAAATGTATTTCCTTTGCTCCYTTTTTTGGGGAGAAATTGAAGTCCTTAGGGGGAAGTCAATTCCACATTAGTCTTTGTTTAGAAAAGAGGATAAAAGGGGACAAACTCTAATGCAGACAAGATCAACACCCCTTCAATCTCTCTGCTTTCTGCTGTGGCTCTGTTCTGAAGAAGATCTCTTTCCATACATGTTATATATGATTTGCAGAGGCTTTCTCTCAGTTACCAGGGTCTGTTACAACAGCAAGATACAGAAACAGATCTCTCATTCCCATACCTTACAAGATTTTCCCCAGGTCACCCAAATAGACAGCAGCAGACAGAATTGAACCCAGTTTTCCTCAGTTACAGCACAGCTCAGTAACTGTAACAGAGAGATCAGAGAGGACAGACATAAAAATGGACAGACACTTCTTGAAGCTTTCCACTCCAAAGAAATATAATCTTCTCATTTCTGCAGTAATTTTATGCAGCTTGCTCTAAAATGTGAAAKAATGTTGGAAAAGTCAAGTTTATATTCTTTATTGAAAGCAAAATGAGAAGTGGGCAAATAAAGAAACTGTTGATGGCGAGAACACCCATAAAAACAATCACTATGACTTGGAAACTGTTTATGCACAGACATTTGCATATGCTCTGATACCTTGCAGATATGGAATTGAAACAATGCATATAAAGACATGCACTTTAAGCTTGTATACCTAAAGCTTCTCAGGCTCATTTTCTCTGATCTCCTTAYTTGTGATTTATTTCTAAAGATTAAATTAAGTTTTTAAGTAAACAGTTGCRGTGTAACAAGCTAATCTGGGAACTATGTAACTCATTTCTCAGTCTTACAGAAAGGAAAAATATTCAGTTAGTATTCTGTCCATGTTAATTTTTAATTTAACACCTTTAACCAAAGTACAATGGACTTTTGACATATAAATATTAAAAATTAAATTTCCTGAGTTCATTATCTGATAATTAGAACTAAATAACATCTTAACTGAGAGACAAACCCCACGCAAAGCAAGTCAGTTCCATTTAAGATTCCATTAGAAAAGTGTTTGAGCTAGTATGTAATGGACCATAAAATTTAATTTGGAAATGATATTACCAAAAATGATGGAACGATACCAGTCACAAAAGGACATGTAGGCAGCCCTCATCTTTTCATTTGGCATGATGTTCTCCTATTGATTCTGTAGAATCAGAAAGGAATTACTTAATATTGCACAGAATAACATATGTAGGGTTTTTCTCCTTTCCTCCAGCGCCTCGGTATTTAAAAGTCAGAATTGACCAGTGTAGCTCCATGTAATTACAAAGATTTCCTTATCTTAGCCTATTTGCTGAAGTCATCCTAAAGAAAGGGTYCCCTAATCCATTGGCTGTCTCATATCTCATTTACATTGGTGGTAATCCCCATCCTATCTCAGCATTTAGGTAATGACTTTGGGATTAAATTGCACTCCTTGCAATTCTTTACTTTCAAATCTCTACAACATATCAGCAGGCCCAGCTGAATGGGGCTGTCAGAGGGCTGGAAATGCAGCCAGGGAGGAAAGGCCTCCCACTTCAAAGTGAAATTAACTTTCTCCATAATAAGACCTTAAGAAAAGAAAACCTTGGCTCCATGTTGCAAAGTATTTTGGGAAGCTATAAAAAGATTCTGGGATTAAGTTATACTAAGCTCTCCAAACAAGTGTGTTTAGCTATTTTTTGCTGCATTTATAGCTAAGGTGGGTTTAGTAAGTGATTTGTAGATAGTTATCAGTTGAAAAGACCTGCAAATGTTGTGTGTGCCTTTAATTTTGCTTTTTGAAAAACTCTTAACCTTACTGCTCTAAACCACCAGGATCACGGCTTTAAATTTTATTTAATTTTTCACATTCAATGAGAAAAAATCTGTTTGTTATGGCCTAATACTGWAAATGAAAATCAATTGATTGGAAAATTAACAACTTGGGCCCAAATTCAAGTGGCTATCTAAGTACATTTCTAATTTTAAGCATGGGAATGATTTCACTAAAATGAAGGAGTAGTGAAATGTATTCAAAATTAGGTATATACGTAAACGTTGCTTGGTTCAGTCTTGTTAAATTTAGGCTTCAATAAGAAATTTTTCATTTGTTGTCTTTTTTATCTGTTGCAATAAACCACAGTTGTGTAAAACACATACCTATATTGGTGGGGAAGCTAAATTATATATATTATTACAACTATGYTATGAATATTAATATAGATAGTGTCACGTGCAGGTGTTGCTGCATAAAGCTCTGCTACAGAAATGTATTTTTATTTGCTGAACTTAATGTTTCTAAGTCCTTAAGCTGCTTTGCTTTTCAAAAATCTATTTATTCACATTTCATCTTTTAAACTTTAGCTGTTTCCAAGATTGGGAAATCTTRTTTGGTCTGATTAAGATCCTTTCAGCTGATTCACCAAGGTGCTGTAATGCACCAGATATCAAATGAGAGACTTGACTTTTAGCTGGAAGGAATCCATTTAGATGGATTGTGATGCAGTAGAGAAGGCTATGGCTTTTTGGCCAAAACATTAGTTCATTTCAGAGTGAGGGAAAGTTTGCCAGAAACTCCAAAAAAGCTGCCATAGGGCCTCTTTGCTTCTCATTAATTRACCACTAAGAGATAATAATAGCCTCACAATGTGATAGTGAATTCACTCYTGGAAATATTATTTCAAATCATCGCTTTTTGGCAACTCAGATTTGTCTAGGAACCACAGACACATTGTTCAAAAACTAATTCTTTAAATATGAAATCAAAATTTTGCCATGCACGCTGCTCTGAGGCAGCATTAACAAACACCACAGGCAATTACTAAACAGTTACATTCTATCAAGACAACACAGAAAGGCAACGCAAGGAATGTAATAGCAAGCACTATTAAAATTTAATGAAAATTATCCTTGTTTACACTCTTGGTATTTTTACAACAGCCTGTAACCCCTGTGCTGAGGTTTCTGAAATTTGTGACTGTCACAGATTCCATGCTGTAAATAGGGCTAAGAAGCCCTCGTGTCACACCACCAGTGTGGCACCTTAACCCCACATAGATACTATAAGGAGCTGGGGTATGGCATAAACTCTGAATGGGAGATTTTGCATTCTCTACCAGCCCCTTGCAATGGTATGTTTTACCCAGAAAGGGAGGGGATTTGCCATCCCAACCCACCAGGAGAAGGAAGTCCTTTGCTTTGAAGGGAAGCGGCATTCTCTGATAGTTGCCAGGACCTGGGCAAGCTGCAGAGCATCTATGGGTTATAAGATCATTAATGCTGAATTAACTACATGCCTCCAGAACCTCAAAGATATATGAACATCAACCTYTCATATCTAGAACAAAAATATTCCAAGTTTTGATGTTTACCTGCTTTTCAAGGGTATGTTCTTTACCTGGCATAAAAATCACCTTTCCACTGTGAAACAAAGGCAGAGTTTGAGTGTTAAAGCTCATTTTACCAGGTGTTATAAAAGCATAAGCTCACRTGTGTTTACTAGAAATGTGAATATCTGCAAGATGAGCAAATTTTTTTTTTTGCAAACAATATTTGAAAGCAAATTGTTCAAAGGCACACCTAAGACAATGTGCAAAGGCAGCTCTCACTTCTGCTGCCAGCCCTGGAGATAACAGAAAGCATTAAGCACATAAAGCCTCAAGAGTGCTGTACTAGGAGTGTTTAGCCCATCTCACATGCCTCCTTGCAGCCTTTTTCATACTCTTGGCTCTATGGTTCAGCTCCGTTGTATCCAGTGATGAGTGATAATTGGAAGCCCTCCTCCTGCCATTCTCCAGGACGATACGGAAATTAATTCTTGTACACTGTGCATTGCATACACCAAAGGAAGTTGACCCTATCAATTTACATACACTATAGGGGCCTGCTATCACACTGCAGCCAGCAAACAGCTTCTCTTATCTAGGAAAGACCCTCATTTGTTATTTCTTGCTGAATACACCCACTCCCATTATTTCTGTAATTCTTTGCAATAATAGACCTTACCCTAATGAAACCCGCATTATGAGAAGGTTATAGTCCTGACCCAAAGACGATTAGCTCTGTRCTCCATTATTGCTACATATGTAATTGTATAATTGATTTTAAAATTTACTTTTGTGTCCCCAAACCATAAAGTGTGCAGCCCATTAAGGGGGAGAAATATAATTAATATATCTATTAAAGAGGGGCAGGATATTATTGCAATTTTAGGATTATGCAGTAAGTGTCCACATAAAACTAAGGAAGAAACACAAAAGTTGAGATTCTCATCATACTTCACTTGAGGTAACATCTGCAAAGGATGTGAGTTTTCAGTGCACAACAAACTCAAGCTCAGACACRGCTCTGTAAGATGGGCCTGGTAAGCTGGGCTCAAATTTTATACACAGCTCTGTGAAGCCAAGGGTAGAGTATTATGCAGGCCTGGGCCTTTGTTAGTCTAATGTCATGCTAATGAAAYGACGAAAATCTTTGTTTCCACATTTTTTACTTCGATGCATATGCTTTACAATGCATCAAACACAATGTGAAGGTTGTTCCTCTCAGCCAAAAGACACGTGCTAGATAATTGACAACTCATGTTTCAATAACAAAATCTTAGTAAATAAAAACATACACAATGAGCACCATATATTTGTAACTCAAGATTATTTTTCCCTCATTTGCACCCAGTCCTTAATATCTAATTAACTGACAGCTTCCTGCCATCTRAAGCAATTTGAGGCACACAGATCCCTGCATTGTCTCAGCTGTTAAGGTGGGGACATTCTCTTTTCAGACCAAGCTTTGTGCTGCAGTAAGAACTCTGCMCGAGTGAGCCCACCATGAAATGTGGGCTTTCACCGCTCAGCAGTCCTGTTGTCACTTGCACCATTGTGACACCTCAAACTGCACTGGAACCTGCTCAAGCCAGGGCATTTTTTGCACTAAGAGCTCACATTGCAGCAGAAAAGAGGAACCTGTCAGTGGGGAGGTGGGAGAATAGAGACCTGGTGGTGAAGCCAGCCAGGGGCTGCTTCTCTGTTGCTCCCCAGGGAGCTAAATCAGGGAAATTCATCTGGCTTGGACACAGCTGGCTTAGACACAATCCTTTTGGACTCACCTGCTGCCACAAATGTCATTTTGATTGCCTTCATCATAGTTTCTTGCACTCACCCTATAGCAGCAGTCTAGAACCTCACACCTGAGCTGCTGCAGCAGAGCAGAGCAGCCAGAGCCCTCAGCAAGGGTTCACTGGTTCACTTTCTCCAGTCAAAATGCAGCCATAAGTCCCACATGCCCTCCTGATGCTGCTCCAGATGGCTGCAGGTCCTTCATGGATCTGGTGCCAGAGCTGACAGCCACCAGCAGCTTCTCTGAGGACGCCTGAAACAGCACCAGTCCTCGGGGATGGCGGGGCTGTGTCCCAAAGAACTTCCTGAACAAATCAATGACCTCCTGCCAAGAAGGCTGATGACTCTGAGGGTGACRTTTATCACACCATGGCTCGGTGTCGAATGCAGGCACTGTGTCTACACTAGAAAGTGTGCCCTGGAGTCAGGGACCATCCCAAAAATGCTTTGTGTTCTACACCTACAAAAGAAAACTTACAGCTCCTATATCAGTGGAATCATTGCCAGTAACTTCTGTCTCACCTGGGTCTGGCTGAAAGATATGTTCAGGAGTCAGAACTTTTCTCCATCATTAGACAAGTTCATATTCCCACTCTGAATTCCTCTTCAGAGAACCATTTTACATGGACATGCCACTATTGGATTTGTGAGATACATTAAGGAGAAGGCAGTTGTGCAATTTGCACACAAAGTGGTTGGAATTGATCTAAAACAAACCTTTAACTTTCAAACTGGTTTAAGTGGGGAAAGGACCATTGGATAATTACATCATTTAACACATTGATTGTCTAAAAGTCAATTCTAATGATTTCAGAAATAGAGGGTATTGTGCTTTCCTCATTTTTAAGGAAAGATTTTTGCTCTGTGCAGAGGAGTAAATGGTGAATTTTTTAAAAGAGACAATGTAGAAGAGCTGCAGAAAACAAAAGTTTCATTATGCCAAACAAGGCTTATTTCACAAAAGCTAAAAAAATCAATGGGACACAATTAAACTGGGTGCATCTCCCCTTACAGTACAACAAAGTATAAGAAATCTAAATTATTTGTRTGTATTCAGAATACAGAATTAAAGAGGTAGTTTATATCATTAGTCTGCCCACATCTATTTTACTTTGAAGTTATGCTTCCTCTCTGTTATGTTTGATAATTGTCACTTGATCATTAATTAAGAGTTGCCACAGTCAAAACCCTAAGATTAAATTTTGATTTTTTTCCTAGTTACTTGTACAATACTTTGTCTTTATCAATCAGAACACAAAATACACAATCATGTAAAAGGACACTGATATTTTGTATTGATGTAAGACTTCAGACCATTGGAGGGCAAGCTCTTCCTTTTACTCAAGATAGGCCAAGTGGAATTCTTTGAATACACAGTGGAAAACTGAATTTTAGCCCCAGATCTCAAGACACTTAGAACCTACTGTAAGAAAAGTTGCATTCATTTAACTGAAGGAGGGCTCTTAAATCAATTTAGCCACACCACTGCAAATCCACGTGGACAATATTAAATCAATTTGAACCCAGCTTATTTCAATTGGGCTTAATTCAGAAAGAAATCCATTTAAGCTGAAGCAGTATGTGCAAGGTTTACACTTGTGTAAGAGTTTGCACAAAGGCATTTGCAATACTTTAAGCAAATCAACTTGGGAAGTAACTTCAGGTTCTGTCTACATTTAGAGCACTTCAACAGCATAGGAAAACTGTAGTTCTGCACTTCCACTTTAAGGATACCAGAGAAATTTTCCTTCTTAATGGTACAATAGTTTCATCCCCAGTAAAAATTGCTGTTAAGCTTAAATTCAGGTTTTTGTCCCRAAATTGGAGTTGGGGGTATCTCTACATCATTGCATCCTTACATCAAGAATAAGATGATGCAAAGTGGCTACTGAGTCAGGCAGCCTCCTCATTCTGCCAAAGCACAGCTGTGAGGTTAGCAGAGGTTAACTGGGATCTCCCAGTATTTCTTGGATAAAATGGCATCTTATTGCAAGAAGAGCAGCAGTGACATCAATGAAACTCTTAGTATAGAGGGTACTTCTAGGAATAAATAGGAATGTGAGATGTTGGGTTGTTTTTCTATTAAAATGGTATCATTTTTTGCAACACAAATATGTGCCACTTCATTAGGGGGAACAATTACTCTCCAGAACCTGTCTCCTATAGAGTTCTACATGTTCAGACAAGCAATCAGCTACCACCACTGAGATAAATGTCTGCAGGTAGTAGAGCTTCTTTGAACCAAGGCAGGTTTTGTCAGAGTATAGTTAAATCTTCTTTCAGRTACTGGAAAAGAAATATTCACCATTTACTTTTAGAACTTGTGGCTGGCATGTTTAAATCTTTCTTTCAAAAATAATTGAGTTCCTATCAAAATCCAGCTTTCTTGGTAGAAAATGAATTAAAACTGCCCGTTTCTAATTTGACAGTGGGATCTGACCTTGCTGAAGCAATCAAAAAAATTTTCAGATAAACAGAAAATAGGAGATGTTGCTTCACATCATAAGACYTTATCTCTCTTTTTGTCCATCTTTTTGCTCTATGTATATAACTCAGAGATTTGCATTGCTCTGACAGAGGAGGTCTTTGTGCTGTTGGCATAAAGATGAACTTCTTTGTTGCTCGCATTGCAAATCCATTTGCTTCAGGCAAAAATAAGAAGACTGACTTTTACTTTCCTRAAAAAAATCTGCAGTAAAGGCTGTGATGTGTGGCAAAATAGAAAACAGAGAAGGTCCAACAGACAGTAACAATCCTAAGAATCTCCTGCTTAAACRCTGTATAAATCATCCTTTTGTGATATTCTTTGCCATGGACAACACTGTTTCTSTCTCATGTTGCTGGAAAAGTTTTCCTTTACTTGTAGGTTCCATTTTCAAAGGAGCATTTTCAAAAGAGCACATCAGATGCTGAGGGAGCATCCTCACTCATGAAGAGGCTTGAGAAGGGAAATGACATACTCTGCACTCAGCAGCTGCTTGCAGCAAGGATCAAGGGATTCACTCAAAGGCACCAACTATTTCCTACGCTTCAAAAAGCATCCCTCAAACTGTGCAGAAAATAAGACATTGGAGCATTTTTTCAGCTGGAGCTCAGGATCTTGGACAAGGTTGTTGAGAGAAGCTTAGCAGAAAGTTTCCTATCCTAACATGTGGAAGTTCTTGGCAAAAAACCCACCATGACACCATAAATTTAAGACCCACAAAATATTCCAACAAAAGGATTTTGGTACTGCTGCCTGKTGTTTTTGTGACTGACTGCAAAGCCTTTTCCAGGATCTCAGCAGCAGCAGCAAACTTCAGTGTCTTTAGGACTCTGCAACTGCTAATAATGCRCCTGGCACCAACCTTCAGTATTTTCTTACCTCACCCATCTGCAAACACTCTCAAGTTTGGCTTTGCTCTGCTGTACTGGAAATGCATCCACCTGCAATTTAGCCCATTTTGTAAAACAAGGAGAAGACCCCTACCCACATCATCCCCATCTGATTTTCATTCCAACCTGGACAACCTGACAGCAATGTGGCAGGAATTTGTGCACTGATGCTCCAGCCATTCTCTCTATCAATACTGAAATGTCAGTAGGAAACATGTTTGCAGAGGTGACAACATTATCTGGGTACTGACAGATTCTGCCTTGTGGATGTGGCCAATGAAACAAGCCAACAGCAGGGAGAAGGTGTAAGCTGTAAGCAGCACAGGAAAGTGGCAAATGCTACAGAAAAAGGTATTATCCCTTTTGTCCCAAATAACAAATGGAGACTGCAGAAATTCTACATTCTTCATCTTATCAAYGTGGAAAAACACAGACAGTCACAGCTATTACACATAGTATTATAGGAAGGCAAGAAGACATATATTTCTTCTGAAACTCATCAGATAACTTCAGTAAATCACATGTCAAAATATTTTTGAAAAGTGAAGGTTTGTGGAACTTGTTTTTTTGCTAATGTTAAAGCAAAAGGATGAAAAAAATACATGAAATAAACTGAGATGCTTAATCATGGAGACAAAACTGAGGAAGATTATTCTGCCTTAAAAATAGGGCTGCAACTTGGAAGTGCATTTTTAGAAGTGATTTTATTAYAAATTGTTCTATCAAGAAATATAATGAAAATTATGATGAAGCATGTACATTACTCAGTGACCAAAATGGTTACAGGGAGTCTGTAAAGGTGAGCAATTTAGCAAGAGTTGAATTGTCTTACRGCGAAAAGTTGTGATGAAACCATTCTCCTACCATTGCTTGGCCATCAATCACTTAGAGCAGCCACTGTGTGGTGGGAGAACCTTCTGCTTCAGCCCATCAGAGAGCCCAGACCCCTAAATTGGATAGTTTAGAATGTTCTAACTCTACTGGCTTGGTAGTCCTAAAGATTTCTCTTTGCCCATGGAGGAACATGGATAACTGTACCAGGCCTGCCATGGGTCATTGGGTCTCTGCTCTTTAGGTRCAGGGAATGTTTCAAACTTCTTGTTCTCTTTTGGTTTGTGCAGTAAAGGCTCTGTGAAACCCATTCAGCTGAGCAGGTCCTAGTACCCAGGTCCTGGTACCCAGGTGCTACAAAATGTGCTAAGCASCCATGATCCAAAATACAAATCTCCAGAAACTCTGAAAGACATCCAACATGGGACTTTTGGGGGAATCCAAAAATCTTGGAAGATTTGCAAAATCAGGAACCAGGGCAGGCAAAATTCAAACTCATGAGGATGCAGAGAAAACAC
This sequence comes from Cardinalis cardinalis, assembly GCA_014549065.1. Lineage (NCBI taxonomy): Eukaryota > Metazoa > Chordata > Aves > Passeriformes > Cardinalidae > Cardinalis > Cardinalis cardinalis. The sequence goes on from JACDOX010000014.1 coordinate 1,213,207, forward strand.
AATTTAATGAGAGGGAAACAGGTAAAATTTAGAGAAAGGAAAAGTACAGATAAACAGGGTGCTGAAAAATGTCTTAAGAACAGTTAGATACTACATCCTTTTTATCATGTGACAACTAGAACCTCTTTTGGTCTACAATTATATCCACTTATTGGTCAAAAAACTCCAACAACAAATGCAATTACTGAAAAGCCAAAAAAAMCCCCCAAATCCAGAAGTCTCCCCATTCTTCAGTCCAACCCTCCGCAGGCTACATGTCACATCTGATTCCCTCTGGTGTGAACTGATGTCYGGTTTTTCTTCTTCCCAAATATTTGCACAAAATGTAGGATACCTGCAACTGGAACATCACTGTCCAGCCAGTGAAACTACCTTGAAATAAAATGGTATCTRTGTTTCACCTCACAAGAGAAAGAGCTTTATTCTAAGCCAAGTCCATCTATTTGTGCAGCCACTCAGACATCTCTAACAGCACCAGTACTTGAAATACATGGACACAAACCCTATTTTGTTGTTGTTACATGGAGTAAAAAAAACAAACTCCTGAAAGGCATTACTTCTATCAGGAAAATTTACATTAAGAGCCATTTAACAAATACCTTTTAGAAAAACTGTCTCTAAGTAATGTATCTCTCCAGTTTGTATTTGCAGGCAGCCTGAATGCCTTTTCACACCAGAGCAAGTTCTGGGGGTGCACTTGCAAAATTAAACAGGTTTTGATAAGGAAGAGCACCAAAGACTGCTTGAATTTCAGCTCTACTAGTTGTTGCTGGGTAGGCTGAAGATTCATTGCTTTATGCCCAAAACACTTCTCCAATAAATGCAGTTCAGATTAAATGCTTTCATGCACTTGAGTTATTTAGTTTTATTTTTGCAAATCAGCTACTAAAAATCTTAGAAATGCAAAATTTATTAGATAAGTTTAAAAAAAATACCAAAGAAACACCACACAAAGAGCTATTCTTCACACCAAGCTTAGAAACATATTTTATCCTTCTCTCTGGCGAGCACCCGAAACATGGCAAACCTATGCATTGACACCATCAATTACTGACACCAATGAGCACTTGCTCACCTGAGCAGTTACAATAGGGGGAAGGAAGGTCATCATATTGTTCCTCCAGGTGCTGTCCCTCAGTGCTCAAAGGTGTCACATCTCCCAGCCCCTCATGTTGATGCTTCGGTTTGATATGTACTGGTGTAGGTTAATGTATTTCTCACAAAAGGGTTTGGTGAGAGYCTGATTGAATCAGAGTTCCACTCCAGATGCTTGCCATTGGTTCTCTTTTTACAGGGTCGCTGTAAAAAGAGAACCAATRGCAAGCATCTACAATTACTTCATTTTTTATTTGCAGTCTATATTCCTGTTATTTTTGTTCTCCAACTCTCAGAAAGCAGTKGTGCCATTCAGGGGTGATTCCCCCCACCCTCTCCTTCCCCCCCAGGGCTTGCATATGCTTGACACTACTTGGAAAACTGACTAACAGGGTGTTCACTTTTACCAGGCCATTAATTGATAACACTTAATTAATCTGCCGTGTGAGAGATCAAATGAAGATTGTGTCCCACAACCAGCAACATATATTGACTTTGTTATTCCAATTATGTGTCTGACCAGAACAGCCCTTTGGTATAAGACTTAACCTTTGAATCACCCTCAGCACAGAACTAGATCAGCTGCTGGGGATCTGACCTGAAAAAGACCTTGACACTGCCAGAGCTCTCTATGTGCTTGAAAATGTTCCACCTTGTGCTTGTCATAGCYGTGTTCCTGTTGTCATTTGCAATTACATTTGTGTGTTGGACACGATTCTCTGATAAGCAGCTGATAATTAGCAGGGAGCTCTGATTACAATTTGCTGTTTCACATTGCCACACATTTTTGTTTATTTTGCTGTGTGGCACTGGATWGCTTTTTTTCTTTTCTTTAAAGAATGCCCAGAAAAGAGCAATTAGTTTCAGCAGCAATTGGGTAAATGCAGCAGACAAAGAGAGCAAATTGCCTTTAGCAGACAATTTATAAATCAGCTGTAGATTTCCAACTCAGTTTTTATTTTTGTTTCTGTGGGTTATCTTCCACTAAATTGATGGGTAACATAATCAGAGGCAGTTTTGGTGTCATTTACTATAACAAAACATAATTAAAAATATATTCATCAGATTTCCTGTAGCTTTCTACAAGGACAATGAACAGCAGCAGCATAGTGAGGAGTAGCAATTGACCTTCTCTATCCACTAATTTTGTGACTTTAAATCCGTGTTGCTTCTGCCATTGAAGTCAGTATAAAACCCAGAGCAGACATATCCAAAACTGCGTGGCAAATCTTAGTTAACATCCACCTGCCATGAACATTACATACCATTTTGTCAGACATGGATCTGACCAGGATATGGATGGATATTTTATGGTGCAATTTTCTGTAATGCAGCTTTTCTCCAGTAACACCCTTTCCAACCAGAGGTAGAGGTTAGCGTGCAAATGTGACAATRAATTGCACAAAGATGAGTTCTTCAGAAAAGAACCCAAAGGACAGTAATACTTTTTTTTTTAAGAAAGAAGATCATAATATTATTATAAACCAACCTCATTATTAGAGCATAGAACTTAGCAATATTACTTGCTGGCATAAGAGGGGGGAAAAAAGCCTGGTAGGTCAGAGGCAGCTATAAATAACAAAATCCTCAGAGAATATGACCATTTCAGGTCCTCCATCTTGTCTATTATTACAAACTAGTGTGAAGTAAAACTGCTCATGGTTCTGACTGCACTGATGTAAAATCACTGAGGTAGCTCAAAACTCAGGTAAGTCTGAAAATTTAAACAGAGTTATGAATCTGAAGTTGCTTTAAGAAGGCAAAGCATCAATCTGTTGTATTAGCAAATAAAAATATGGTGAGTCCAATACCTACACTGTAATTTGAATTAAGGTTTATTTTTAATAAACACCAGGAGGGGTACCTGGTCCAAAAGATTAACATATGAGGCTCTTATCCCTAGGTTGGTGAACCCTTTTAAACAGAGGTCAACAAATTTCTAATTTCTTTGCAACACCCCTACATAAGAAACAACTATCAAACTGTTTAATTGTCCTGATTAAATGTCACAGGGTTCTAATAATGAAAATCACCAAATGTAAAAGATAACATTAATTCACATGTACAGTGATGGCCCTGGAAACATTTTGTTTATCAAGTACTAACCAAGACAACTAGTTTTCTTACTCTTTTTATAAAATGCAGTAGAATCTTGAACTTTCACCTGCTTGGGCGAAAGCAACTTGGCAAGCAGCAGAGCTGTGCAGAAGAAATGCCCGTGGAAGGTACTGAAATCACCAGTATGGTGTCCAAAAACCCTATAAATCCCCTGCAGGATGAATCCCCAAGAAACACTCCTAATATTGGGGTGAATCTTGAACCTTCACCTTTTAGCTGAGGTACAGAACTGCTACCAAATGAACCAAAGGCAAATGAGAAATGTTCAAAGATAAATGAATATATGCCAAGGCTTATGTGTGCTATCAAGCAATAAATACACTAGGAGTAGGAAGTGCAAAAAGTAATTAAGGTTAAGAAAGAGGCATATGCAAGCTATAAAACATTAGACAGAGAGGAGGACTAGAAAGATTGCAGAAGGAATTTAAGAKAGTGTAAAGAAAAAAATTAATACAAGAGGCAGATACAGAAGGGGAGATTGCATGAGAGGTTAAGACAAATAAGAAGATAATTTTCAACTCTGTAAGGCTGAGAAGCAAGATGTTGGAAAAGCGTCTCTAGGAGATGGTAGAGAAATTCTATTCTGAAAAGCAGATACTGTGCTAAAGCAGATCAAAATCAAGTGTATCTAACTCCACATTTGGACTCTCCCTGTGGATTCTTGTGGTATTATTAACATACACATCTWGGATAAAATTGTGCAGCTTCCACAAAGGGCTGCAAATTGACCAACCCATATATACATTATGTTATATTATTATACTATTAGTTGTCCTTTGTAAGGACAAATGAATAAACTCCATTTGGTGTGGAAGCACATTTAGTGGGGCAGCTTAAAGTGTTTGGAAGGATGTCAAGAGATAAGGTGCAAACAGGCCAGATAGGGCAAAAAGACTCAAAAAACACTGTAAAAGTGATTTAATAATGTCCAGTCATATCAGTGAAAATTACATTTTAACTGCCAGAGGTCTCTTTTGCATTCAGACAACAATGTAGAAATATGAAATGGCCAGAATACAATGGGGGACTGTAGAAGGACCTTTTTCATCCTTTTCTTCTTGAATGTGTTAACATTAACTATTTGGGAAGCTGCTGCTGATGTAAGAACAGGTATCTCTTAGCAAGAGTCTGTATAAGTACATACAAGGACACCTTCACCTGCAAAATCTATATTCAAACTATCTGTGGGAGAAAAAGTCCTGGGCAGAATGGCAAAAGAAAAAGTATCTTTTCTTTCTGGCAGTGAAGGGAAAGGGGTGGTGGTGTGAAAGTTAATTCTGTAATGCATTTCCCTCCCCACCATGTGGGGTTTTAATTCTTAGTATTTCCCCTGTAAATATTTTTTGAGTATTTACATTGAACAGTGTTAAACTTACCAAAGTTTGAAAAATACAGATAACAGGGCACATACTTGTACCTGTACAGTGGTGGAGGTGGCAGCACTACCTGTTCAGCTTGGGCCTGGTTAATGAATCCAAGGAAAAGGTTGGAAAAGGCTGCAACTGGCTTCCTCCTTCTTCTCATTACATCTGACCACTTAAAAAAGAATGTGACTGTAAATTCTAATACAGCCTAGTCACCTTTGGCACTGGGCTGAGGAAATGAGACTTCACTGAGACAGAAGACCCCCACAAAAAAGTGTGAAAAATTGAAATGACAAGGTTGTGTTGATAGCTTGTTGAATAAACGAAGGGAATGAATTGAAATTTACATTTATATAGCACCATTCATCTACAGTGTATCACTCAGGACTAAGGAGTTGGTGGAAGGCTTACTTTGCCAGCACAGCTGCACTAGGGAATGAAGTAGAAGAGGACCAAACATCATTTTCCCAGAACCAGACCTACAAAAACAGTGGGSAAGGGTGAAGAACCTGTGTAAAGCTTAAAAGGGTGGCAGTCAGGGAACRAAAAATAGAGACCCTCATGCATGGAAGGTTAGGAGGTGAGAAAGGTACTGAATATTATTTTCAAGTTTATGTCATGATTGCAGGAACGAAACAAAGGAAAAATAAATAATCTAACCCTTTCATCTGTTCCAATCCAGGAACACCACCATTTCTCACTCTAAGAAAGCCTGCAGATATGGGGATTCAATAACTCAGCTGTTGCATTGTTAACATTCCTTACAGTTAAAAAGTTCTTTCTAAAGTAAATCTTAAATTTTCTTCAGTTCATTTAAGTCTATTACTTCCTAATCAATTCTTGCTGAGCATGAGGTTCAACAGAAGAAATCGATCACAGTGCTCTTGATAACAGCTTTTTATATACTGAAAAGTGGAATCAYGTTCCTGTTGGTCCATGGTACAGCTAAAGTGTGGCTCAGCATTTATCTCTGCCCCTCATTTTTCCTACGTATAATGTTACTATTAAAATACCAAAATACAGCACTCTTTCAGAGTCTAAACTGAGATCTTTTCCACATATGTTTGATTCATGTTTGCATGTTGGATGTTTGGGAAACAGGCTAGCAATTACTACTGTACACTCACTGACCTCTTGTGCACAAGGAGAATTTGCCAAAATGACATTTACATACCTGTTGACCTCACAAGTTATTTACCTAATTCATCCTCCAGGGTCCTAGAGGGGAGCTCACCTCCAAGCTATTGTTTCATCCATCTCTGCTGGCAAATCCCAAGTCATCTCATGCTGATGCTGCCACAAATCTGCTGTCTTTCTTTGAGCATTTGCCTACTAAAAATTAAACGTCTTAAAAGCAGCAAAAGAACATCCACAAGGCAAGAAAAGCTGACTGTTGCACTGCTACCACTTGCTGGTGCAATAGACTTGGTTGAATTCSTGCATAATTCAGTGGTCAATAAAGTAATTCTTCCAAATGCAGCARAACACAAGGAACACAGAGCTCATTGCATTTTTCCAATTTGTTCTGAATTTTAGGGCTAATTGGGAAATAGCTTGACCAGTATGTCTGACATGTTCACACAGCAAAACTTTCTCCTTTCCTTGCACCAAAAGTCATACAAGTCAGCCCCAAAATCATGAGATTTTAAAACAGTCCACAATGATGCAAAAATAAGTTGTGGGGTTTTTAGTGGTGACATTTTTAGCTGACCAAATACAGGTTAAAAAAGCAACTTGCATAAATCACTCAAGACACATCATCCCATATCTAGTACATGCTGAATGCCTAATCCCATATGAACTGGACATGCAGATGTGCACGTTTTCAAAGCACTTTCTCCCACATTTCCTTCTCCCATTCTCCCCTCTCCCCTACCACAGTGATTTCCTGACACCTATTCCCTGACCATCCCTAACCTTCAGCTCCTACCTTTGGCTTTCAGGGTTGAGGTGCAGGTCCCCTTTCAGCCTCCAACCTACAAGACAGTTCAGGCTACTGTCCCACTTCCCCACAGAGCACTCATCTCCAAAGGGAAGGGATTTGGTGAACCGGAACATTTCTGACCTGTCTATTTTTTTGGTGGTGGTGATGGGCATCCTGTGCCTCTTGATTACAGCTCTGCCCCTGCATCAGAGCAAGCAAAGGCAGCCAAGGCTGCTCCYGAGAGCATCTCAGGCTGCAGCCCACGAACACCCTGGTGAGGAACTGTGCAATGAAAAATAGCACCAGTGCTGGCACCATTAAGCCCCTTTCTTGTGGCTCCTTTTACCCAGATGAAAACACTGCTAGTTCACAGGTACTAATTAATTCACCATTTTTAACAGTTGTAGAATACATAAAGATTAATTTTGCCATTTTACTGTTCTTAATATAGTTGTTTTGCACAACAGTGGGAGGGTTTTGTTCCTCGACATTAACTTCTATRAGTAACAATGTAGCATTGGAGAAGACAGTTTTGCTTAAGTGATAAATAAGACAGTTTTGCTTCAGGCGATAAATTTCCACTTTTTAAGAAGAGTTTCTTGATTTAAAYTCCTAAAAGTTCACATTTTATTTTATTGCAGAAACAAACTCAGACCAGTGACTTCTCACCTGGCCTCAGACCTGACTGCCTTACAGGTAGGTTCTGCTGATGCTTCTGGCAAAGACACCTCCGCACGATACCAAGGAATACACTCAATTTTGCTGGAAGGAAAAGGAGACAGCAAACCTTCCTTTCTCCTGAATTTTCCTTCACTTTGCACATGCTTTCAATTAGCTCACAGTGAAATGGGGCCAGGTTTGCAGGCAGAGATAAACATAAAAGATTACAATAGCTCAGAAAGTAATAATACAAATAAGGATCTTTGCTGAAGCAGGATTTAAATAARTGAAAATGTTACTGTTTCTCTGGAGGTGAAACCAGAGATGGGAGAAAAATGTTAAATTAAACTTCCGGAGTAGGTCAAATGTTTTCCACCTTGAGAGCAGACTCATGGCCTGAGATACATAATGTTGGGGTAACATACTCATATYGAGAAATCATATCCAGAAGAGGAAAATCCATGTGTAAAAAAATAAAAATTTGGAAATGATGGTTCAACATTAGGCAGAAAGAGTCAACAGACAAAGAGCAGAGGGTGAAAGGAATAAAGAATATGAAGAATTCTGTTGAGCATACATAGTCCATACTYACAGAATAATTCAGGTTGGAAGATATTTAAGATCCTCAGGGTCAACCATTTACCCACTGCCAAGGGCACCACTAAACCATGTCCCTAAGCTYAACAGATACATGTCTTTTAAATAGCTCCAGGAATGGCGACTACACTACTTCCCTGGATGCCTGTTTCTCCAAGCCATACTGGAAAGAAGAGGCAAAAGAAGAAACTGAGTGGATGTCAAGGGAGGGAAGTTTGAAAAGTGAGCAAGCTGTCTTAAACTTAGCATTAGAAATTAAAAAATACTCCACTTTGGAGTGAGGACAGAGTCAAGAGGAATATAGCACTTATTAGTGATGCCAGAACTTCTCCAGAGGTACAAYTGGCAGGAAAAGAAGAATTATTTCCTCACATCAGAAATGGGGAAATTATTTGGTGCTTTGAGGAGGAATGGAAACCAGGTAGAAAGTTGGCAATATATTTGAGTTGGAGCAAAACTGAGACTTGGAAATAGAATACTGGTTATTCAGGGACAGCCAGGCTTTCTTCACCTAGTTCTCTGGGATAATGTCATTCTGAGCCAAATGAAAGGAAGGTAGTTTTGGGAAATTTGAGGTAGCTGATGAGAAAGGAACATTCTGTACCAACCACCAGTACCAAGAATCCCTGCAGATAAGTGGGTGAGATCTTATAAAAAGCCTTAGATGGCCAGGTACTGAGAAAGAAGCAGAAGCAAAAAGTCTGAGGATTAATAGTGTCAAGGAAAAAAAAACAGACAGAAATCTAAGAGCAGCTCATTGGAATAAGAAGAAAGAGGGTTACAGTGCTAGGTTGGGGGAAACTTCCAGGCCTAGGCATGGACAGCTTGATAGGCAAAGCTCTCTGGCATCTTGTGAAAATTATAACATCTGTATGCTCATCTGGCATTAAACTGAGCTCCCAGTTGTTCCTCTGCCATCATTTCTTCTGGGGACATCTGGAAGTGTCCTGGACCTGCCTGGTTTGTGCTCAGAAGTGAGAGCACAGATGGTGGACCAGAGGCAGAAGACTTTGAAATTTATTCATGAAGAGTAAAGGAGAGTTTGAGCTGTAGACAAGGAACTAAATGGTGTTGAAGGTTCAGCAAGGGAGATAGAAAAGTMATGTATTAAAGGTATGAAATGTAAATTAGGAATGTAGGGATGTTTTAGAGAGAGAAAGGAGCAAGGAAATTGGAGGYCTGGGGAAAGCACAGATAAGCTGAATAAAAAAAATGTAAGAAGCTATCATGGTAGTCATGCACCTGCACAAAAGAAAAATGCTCTTCCAAAAAATAGATTCCCTATTAAGTGATTTTGCTTGATTTTTTCATGCCACTCATGAGTTATCAATCTCCCCACCCATAAAGACAAATGTCGTATCGGCCCTAACCCATCAGCTATTCTCAATTTATCACCATTTAATATATATTAAAATGCTCTTACCTCTGATTGCAAAAACAAACAAAATAAGGCAACATAAATCAAAAAGAAAGGGAAAGAGAGATGAGGAGGCTGAAGAGACAGAAGGGAGATCTGCTGCTCAAAAGAATGGATTATTTTTTTTTTTGCTCTTGATCTTTGCATCCAAGCTCTCAAGGCCTCTCCACCACAAAAATACTCCAATGGTCTCACACTGTAAATCACATCAGTAGTTTATTAATCCCCTCACAACACAGAAACAAATGCTCAGCCCTGGAAGGAGAGTGGGGAAGCTGCAGAGTAGTAACAAACTCAGCAACCCTACGACTCTCTCTCTCTCTGATCCCATTATAAACTAACACAATATTTTTCTCCAATTTTCAGTCGGTATTGCAGCTCACAGCAGAAAAGATACTGAAAGCAGCAGGAGCCAGGCAGAGGTGTCAGACTTCAGAGCGGACACTGCCTTGGGACCTGGGGGGGCCAGTAAATCAGTGCACGCTTGTCAACAGCTCCAAGCTGCAGGAATTACTCGAGCGAAAATAACAAATGGCTGTCATTGTGGAGCCAAAAACCTGTGATTATAATTATCACATCCCCAGTGACCTTGCATAAACTTTAATCCCTCTCCAATGGAGCATTTAAATAGCCTGCATCTACTGGCAGGGGACCGTGTCCCCTTAGTTGAAAATACAGAGAGTAGGAAAGAAACGAGCCACAAAGAAAGCACCAAGCCCCTCTGTGTCTTACAGCTTGTATTGAAGAGTTCTACAAGAAAAGCCCTGTCACTGTCATTTTAATTGATATTACATAGTCATCCCAAATTCAAAATGCCACGGTGGTGTCCAAACACAGCTAATCCCAGCACCAAGCATTTTAATCAGATGAAAAGGTCAAATAACACCAAGTTTTCATCACTGCATTCAGTGGGATGAGAATGTGGGTATACAAGGTGTGTGGATGGGTTGTTGAGTCAAGGAATCTTCAGGGAGGAAACCTCCTTCCACCTTGGAGAGGTTAGCTCACCCTTGAAGGTCCCACCATGATCAAGACTTGAATGAATTCTCCAGGTTTAATAAAGATCTCTTTCCACTGCTAAAATCAGGTATTTTAGTTGTTTGGGTATTTTCATAGTAGCCTTACAGCTAGGACTGGATGTCTTTAATCACAGAATTAAGGACAGTTATCTACTAGTGCCTTGCTCTACTTCTCTAGGTTGTAAATGTATTCCCATCCAATATAGACAGGTGTTGCAGAAAGCACTAAAAGATCTGAATCTGGGGAAAGGAAAAATTTTGATTCTAAAGGATTTCATTGTCCTCATGTTTCTGATCCTGAAAGGATCCTTTTGGGGAAAAAATATCTTTTCATGCTGTTCTTTGAGTTCTCCAAAGCACATTGAAAGCATAGTAGGTGCAGGAATTTGATGAGATTGCTTTGAAATTGTAAGAACCACATTGCTCCATGATAGTCAGATTCCTAGTTCACCAAAATTGTTACATTTGCTAASCAGGTGATCTCCCCCAGAAAAAAGCACCTCCTGGAGTCAGCAGATGCTCCCACATACAGGCAAACAGCAAATGTGGGTTTAAAATATGAGACTTTATATCTTCCATACAGGTGTTAACAATGTTCTGCACAAGCTTTGCACCATGGTATCACTTAATAGGGATTTTTTTCTTCAATACTGCTGCAAGAAGACAAAATGAACTTATTACTGGAAAAGAGCTTTGCTAATTGCACAGTCTTTCATTAGGTTTCAGAGAGARTACAACAGTACATTCAAATTAGCAGTAATTTTAACAAATTCAAAACTTTTACAACAGAGAAATCAGAGAAACATTAAGTCTTAAGGGAAAGGCATTTACTGAGATAGGGCAAAATTTAAGCATTTCTATATTAGTGTGTAGTCTGGTGTATGCAATCCCCACCTGCACTTCTCTATGTTAAATAAATTAAGTAAAAGTCATCTACAGCAAGAAGTATATTTCCTAAAACCAGGAAATTGTACTGTCCAGAAAAGCAGAAATACTTGAAATAGATTAGTTCATGACCACACTAAGTTTTAACTATAAATGTTGGAATTAGAGATAAAAATAGCTAAGAAGTACCTTTGTACAGTTGAAGGGCTACAGTGGTTCACGAAGGTGCTTAGTTATTTAAGGTGRTTTTTCCAAGTCAATAAAACCCCAGTATTATATTTCAAAGGGAGAATTCTTCCAAGCAACTGCATTAACCTAAACCCCACATCCTGGCAAGGCTCTAGCAAGCTTTCTACAACAGTGTCAGCCCCACTCAACAGGGCATTTGAAAACACAGCTACAGCTAAAAAAATTCTCCCTTCTGCTCTGTGTCAGAATTAGGATGTTCTTTGGACCAGAGAGACAGGGAGAGAGAGAAAGAGAGCCAGACCCTCACAGATCTTTGCATGCCTGTGACACTCTGGAAATAAGAGGTGGTATTGGAGAGACAGGTCTTTTCAGCCATTGGCACAGAACAGGAACTGGATTGAATCCAGGTGCCCTCAGAGGCTGTGACACCAAGGCCACTCCACAGCCACCACACAGTAACAAATTCCACCAGCCTCATTCATTCAAAATGAAAATTCTCCATTTGCATCACTGCAGTTTAATGTATAAACAAATACATTAATTATAATATAATAACAGCTTAGCACATTTATCCTCCAGTCAGTAATCATTCCAGACACCATCACTCCTTTCCTGATTACCAATGTGATGCAAATATCTGAATCTAGAGCTGTATATTCTATGTGTTTCATGCATGAAGATCTGGTAAAATCCCTCTATTTCATCCCACATATTGGTGAYGAGCTATGACCAGTTCTCTTTCTGKTTTTTTTTGTYTTTTGACTTGAAATCTAACCCCACTCATCCAGTATTTTTTTCCATCTCATCTTGGAGAATAGGCAGTTTCAGAAATTTTTTATTTTYCTTCATGCCAATAACTATAAAACAACTGACAGTAGCTAGCATCAGTTAATGGTGGGACTGGATTATATTAGAGGTCTTTTCCAACCTTAATGATTCTATGATCATTATAAGAACAACTTTTAGTTGCTTGTCTCAACTTGTAGCTATATTATTTTGTGAATTCATTTCTAAGGGGAAAAAAATGACAAAATCTGCCCTTTCTGTSTGTTAATACTTGAAAAGATACCAAATCTGGCACAAAATCATACATAAACACCTGATATCATTGGCAATTAGCCATTATTTACTAAGAAGTTAGTACCATGGGAGAGGCCGTTAACCTGTTTGTTATCCTTTTCTTCACTATTATAGGAAAAATCACAGGCATTTGCCACCACGTATTTTATATTATGACCCTGTTCTGGGTATGTGTTCATCCAAATTGAAATTTTTTTGAAATAGCTACTGCTGAACTACGGAATTCCTTTGAAAGTATAGAAATTAAATGGTTGTGAGAAGATAATTATGCTCTGTGAATGAACATTTAATTTATTCTAATCTCAGTGGTCTGGACTTCTTACATAAGCCCTTCTACATAAGCAGTCCTGTGTCCCTGACATCCCAGAAGGTGTGCAATAAAAAACCAAAGCAGTGATGTCTGTGTGATACAGTGGGACCAGGTGAGCGTACAAATGGGCCATTTTTGAGGAGTTTCAATTTCAGCACAGAGCAAGTTGAATAAACAGCTCATAAAGCTGCCTTCACATTATGGGGCAAATTGCTCATCTCTGAATCACAGTTGCTCTTGGCTTCCCGTTCAGAACTCTTTCCACGAGTCCCACTGGCATTAATGGCAGCTCCACAAGCAGAACAAATAGACAATCATTTCATACTGAGAGGAGAATTTCCCCCACATGGTGTGTGTCTATCACACAAACACACCTCACACTGAGGGAGGCAAACAACCCTTGGGAGCCTCCCCATCCCTACCTCTCCATCCCCTCCTCTCTGCTCTGCTGCCTGTGGCCACCAGCACCAGGCAGGCAATCTGACATTTTTAACAGCTTTTATCTTTTCATAACCCTGGCTCCCAGCTGTTTCACGTTTCCCTGCACTTTTCTGCTGGGTTCACTCAAAAGACAACCCTAGCGTACTGAAATGCCAAAAGCAATCTCCAGCCCTGTAATATTTTGGCCTCCTAAAGACCCCATTCTGAGGAGAGGGTTACTCTGAGAATGCAGCGAGACCCAGATGAATAGAGATGTCACTASCCTTGGTGAGATCCTTTGTACTTGAGCTAAATGAGGAACCTCACCACTCCTCAGTACAAGTCAAAACCAGGTAGGAAAGAGAAGGTAGAAATGGCCTTGCCTCAGGTGGAACCACCCCCAGGGCTTCTGATCACCRTGAAAATTTGGGTGTTGGGCAATGCATAAGGATCTTGGCACTGTCGTGTCTTTTTTCCCAGCTTTTGGGAAAAAATTTGCTGACTGGGATTATCTATTTTTCCAAGTTTAATTTTTTTCCTTTCCAAGCCATACAGACTATCAGACTGGTGCTGGATAGAGTTTAAACACCCATAAGCTTCAAGCACTCAACATTTTTTTTCCACGAGAAAAATATTCAAAGTATTTGTTTCATATCTTTTCTTTTTACTCACTTCTCTTTCATGTAGCCCGTTCCTCAAGACACATGTACTGGTATGAAATTCAGACTGGGCTCGAAGAGAGAAACATCTACATTTAGAGAGTGGTATTTCTCTGCCATGACTTCAAAAGTGTTYCTGAATCCTAAACATTTCACAGTGTTTCAAGACCCCAAAGAATATGGACCTGACCCTGGCATCTTCATCTCAAGAAGCTTTTCTCCTGAAACTGGGGTTTTGTCCAGCAATAACAATAGCCAGCCTGCTTTTTCTGAAAGAAAAAATCAATTTATCAGAAAATCGTCACCTAGAATCAGCTCCAGCAGCACTGCCAGCTTTAGTCCCAGGTTTCCCCCACAGTGTAGCTTCCTTCCTAAGCTGACCTCCAGGAGTCATACAAATCCAGCAAAAACAAGAGCCTGTGTATTTAAAGGATGATTCTGATTGGTACAGTTATATCCAAAACTTGCAACATAAAACCCATAGGTTCAAAATTGAGAAGTCAGTTAAGAGACTTGGAAATTGCATGTACTGCTTTTTGATATAAATTTTTGAGTGTCACCCTCAATTTCTCTGTCCTTTGTGGYAGAAATGAAGTCCATCTTTCTTTTGGTAGGAAGCTGAAAGTGCTCTGTTTTCATTCCTGACTCATTTCAGCTCTTTTCTGTGTGGGTAAGGTTCATGTGGTTTGATGTCTGATAATGAAGATTTGGCACAGCTTTAAATGTAAGTAATTAGGGAATCCATTGACCATAACAAACAATGGACCAAAAAAAAAAACTGTTGTAAGGAAGGTACTTCCCAGTTGGCCATTACAGCAATTTTTGCCTGTAACTATAATTCACAAATTTAATTCACTCAAAAAAACAAATACCTTTTTTTTTGCTTAAATATCCTAAATCAAGCATTAAATTACAGCTCTTTCAGGAATGAACCTCATCATTAGCTTTCTTATGTGAAAGAGAAAAAAAGTAACTCTTGAAAATCTGCATTTAAGGGGCAAGTGCAAGCCATCAACACAATAAAATCCCCTGATGCATTTCCACCTTTCACATGCCTGTGTGCTTATATATACATATACACACATATTCTTTAATGGATGCATATTTCTATATTTTATATGTTTACACACACAAACATATACTCACCCTAAAAAAAATAAACCTCCAATGATAATGTAATCCCCACTAGCCCAGCGTTCAATTATAAAGCAATCCTAGCACAAATCCAGAAAATGTCACTGTCACATGCTTCCTTTGTATGCTGTTGAAAATACCTCCAAACTTTGGAAATTAATCACACAGCAATGCCAATCTTTTAAGCCAGGCATCTATGAACCAACCTCTTCCCTACTGAATGAATTACATTGAAATCATATAATTGCAGGCTGCCATTCAGTCACCCTTAACAATAGGAGACTTTGAAAATTGGAAATTTTTTTCCCATCTGACTCCCAACTTGCAAGCATGAAGCATATAGCAAAAGCTTGGTGCCTTTTAAATTACCTAAAATCTACATCCTTCAGACAAATGAACAGGGGGGAAAAAAAGGGTGCAATTTAAGGGCAAATCATTTTGTGTTAATCCTTGGGAACTCAAAGCATGAAGATAAAAGAAGAAAAAATGCAGGTTTCACTTTGCTCATTATGGGACATTGACTTTCACCTAATAGTATGCAATTAAAATTTCTTCATGAGATTTCCTTATTGAAATAAGAAAGATAGTGCCGTGCTGAATGTGGTGATAGATCTGGTATAAACGTGCTTCCTGGACAAACTGATTTATCATGTCTCATTCCAGCAGTACTTTCTTGCTTGCTCATTTCTCATCTTATTACTGTGAAGTTGTAATTAAAGAGGATCCTCCCACAGAGAAGAGCTCTCCTTCAGGACAAGCTAAATTATAAATGCACTGTTCTTTCTCTGAGACCAATTTAAAGGGGCAGTCTGCTGTGGGAAAGATGCACATCTAATTCTTGGGGCTCCTGGCTTTGTAATTCTATGCAGGTCTCTTTCTGTTAGATACAGAATAAATTTGGTTTGCAAACTGGRTTTCCTGGGCAAATATACCTCTGCAATTGACTATTTCAATTTAAATACAAAGACAATTCAATTAAAATGGTATTGAACCACTGTGCCTGATTTACTTCGTAGATATTTCATGTATGATCACTCGTATAATACAGCAAAATATTTCAGAGGGCACTGAAAAACTATTTAAGAAATACAGAGCCTGTAAAAATTCTTCCTATTCTCCAGGAAAAATAGAACAACATAACAGCATTTGACCACAATCAACACTGACTATTATGAGATTAATTTGCCAGGAAGACACTACCATAAAAAACCACAAGCAGTAGGCATGAGAACAATTTGACAGCCTGATATTCTTCCTCTACAAAATTCTCAGCCCTTCAAACACACAGACTTGCACCAATTAAAATAAAAATGAAAATAGAAAACATTATTTGTACTTCTATATTTGAGCTCATATCCTCATTGCAACAAAGTATTTGTATTGCAAGCAATAGCAAAAATCCAGTTTTCTTCAAGGGAAGAGATTCCAAGGAGGGACACCAGTGGTGCTGTTACTGCAGAGGGTTCTTGTGCCTTTGCATCTAAACACCTAAACYTGCATACAGTAATACAGGATACCCCCATTACACTCATCCCCTCATTTTTGTCTTCCCAATGTCTCTACTTTATAAGAACGTGAATTCCARGAATAAGAACAATTCATATCACTTCACAGCAGCTCTTGAAGTAACTTCTGATGCTTTTCTGAGGATGCTGGGAAGACAGAATCAGTGAGTGAACTTCATACAATGGGGCAAGGAGATAGGAATGCACTGAAAAATGGGAGTGAGCTCTCTGAGCTAGGAATGCTTGTCCAAGAACGAGAATCCTCCCTTAGCTATGGAGTATACATGTACCTTAATATTAAGCATTACTGTCATGGTATCCTGCCTTTAATGTCAAAGTGGGATCTAAAAGAATTCAGATCTCTTGGTAATGAAAATCCATCTGATACTCAAAAGGCTCACACAACAATGAAATAGSCTTTTACACTGTTACATCCTATAGCTTTATATTTCTCCTCGAGTCCATTAATTTAATTGCATCTCTGGATTTAATTTTAAAATATTTTATTGTAATCATAGGAGACAGCAATAATTTATTAATGTGCTCAGTAGCACTATGACACAGTAAGGGCAGCATTATAYTTGCAGACATATAATTTCAGAGCTAATTTCATAAAAGTATGGGTGAACTTGATCCTTAAATTAAAACCATTGTCCTTTGCTAGAGAATTAAGACAGGCAATTCATCCTGTGTCATATCTACAATGTTTTAAATGTGATGCAAAGACCTGTGTWAAAGTGAGGTGTTTGCAGCAGCTGATATGACTATGAGGGTCTAGATCCCATGAGGAAGAAAAATGAAAGGACAGTGTTGTTCTTATAGACAATGACATATTGTAACTGAGTATTTTTAAGCCCTTTTCAAAATATAAACTCTCAACTTCTATATGTAAAAATGCTAAGCAAAAATTATCTGAATTCTGCTTCAAAAACCAATACATKTTGTATCAGTAAATATTATTTCCTTTGCTTCTGTTTCTCCTTTTTACATGTTTTCTTTCTCATTTTGCCAAGAGAAGAGAAATTGTGGCAAGGAAAAAAGGAAGGAAAAGAAAACAACACAGCAGCCCAAAATCCCACCATTGCTTGCTCCATCACATTTTTTGCTGATAATTTTGTGTGCTTTATTAGTACTGCAGATTGTCTGTGCTAATGAGCTGCAAATTTCCATATTCAAAAGTCCRTTTTCACTTTCATGGGACACACAAGGTCACATCAACATTGTTTCACAGTGTGTGTTTCTATGGGTGGCTACAAGTCTTAAAAAAGGGGTTACCTTCAGATTGGTGGCCTGTCACTAATGAGGTTCCACAGGGTTCCATCTTCAGCCCTCTGCTCTTCAACATCTTCATAAACAACGTGGACACAAGACTGGAAGGGACACTGAGCAAGTTCACAGATGATACAGARCTGGGAGGAGTTGCTGACTCCCYCAAWGGCAGGGAGGCCCTGCAGAGAGACCTCAGCAAATGTGAGGGCTGGGCAATCACCAACCATGTGAGGTTCAACAGGGAAAGTGCCGCATTCTGCACCTGGGATGGAGCASCCCTGGCTGTACGGACAGCCTGGGGAATGAGGGGCTGGAGAGCAGTGCCRGGGAAAGGGACCTGGGGCTCTGGGCAGTGGAAAGTTGAAGGTGAGCCAGCAGTGCCCGGGCAGCCAGGAGGGACATCCCTGTCCTGGGGACAGCAGGCCCMGCATGGCCAGCCGGGCAAGGGAGGGATTGTCCCGCTCTGCTCGGGGCTGGGGCGGCCTCACCTCCAGTGCTGGGGGCAGCTTTGGGTGCCACAAGATAACAAAAASATTAAACTGTCAGAGAGTGCCCCAAGGAGGGCACGAGGATGGTGAAGGGCCTGGAGGGGAAGCCGTGTGAGGAGAGGCTGAGGGCACTTGGTCTGTTCAGCCTGGAGGRGACAGAGAGGAGACCTCAGTGCAGTTACAAATTCCTCCTGAGGGGARGAGGAGGGACAGACACTKATCCCTGCTCTGTGRTGACAGTGACAGGACTGAGGGAATGGCCTGAAGCTGTGTCAGGGGAGGTTTGGGTTGGGTATCAGGAAAAGGTTCTGCCCCCAGAGGGTGGCTGGGCCCTGAGCAGGCTCCCCAGGGCCTTGGTCACAGCACCAGCCTGGCAGAGCTCAAGGGGTGTTTGGACAMTGCTCTGGGGCACAGGGGGTGACTCTGGGGATGGGGCAGTGCAGAGCCAGGAGCTGGACTGGATACTTTTGGTTCCTTTGCAACTTAGCAGATTCTGTGATTCTGAAATCCACTTCAAAAGAATCCACTTTTCTATAAAATTTCCAACACATTTAGATATCACATAAAAGGTGAGGTCTATAAACAGTCACAAAGCAGTGAGAAAAAAGAAACATAATTATTGACTCAATGTCACTTTTAGTCAAGTAAACATTCCCAAGAAAATCTTTTTTAAGGCATATTCCCTCCTCTGATATAAACCTCAGTTCTGTTTGAAATTATGCAAAGTATTGGCTGTAAAGAGCTTTTTACTTGTTAGATGTCTTAACACAGAGAACATAAATAAAGTTCAATAAAGGGACTTAAAACTTCAAATACTCTCACTCTGCTTTTCAAAGTGTCTAGGATCAGAATAGATCTAYATATCTGAATTTGTGCAAAAATTCTCTGAAGCTGGTTATTGCTTGCCAAGCTTTTGACAAAGAAGAATTTGATTTATGGATTAATTATTACTTATTAACTTACAGCATGGCAGATACCAGCTGCTGTRGGCAGCACCTGGTCAGAGCCAAGCAGACAAGGAGCTGTGCTCCCACCAGCTTATGGAGTAAAGGGACAACCAGAGAAACTACAAGACCAAGCAGATGAGTAAAGCCAGAAGTGCCCATTTGCTCTCAGTCACAGGACAGGTGGGGATTCAGACATTGCGCATGAAGAATTACAATCTGGATGCAGAGAATAAATAAAGGAGCATCCCCAACCAGCAGACTCCTCTCAGTCCCTACTCCCTTTTGTTCCTACCAGTTACTTCTGCTGGCTGACAAATCATCTCCCTGACACAATAAATTTGTTATGGAACATTATCTCAGGCTGAGGAAGGTCAGGATGTGCTAAAGGTCATGTATGTATTAACCCATTACATGAGAGTCCCCACCCCTAGTATAGAACATAGTCTTAAATTATAAACTATTGAACTGGCTATAACAGATCCCTCATAAACAGCCTCATTTACCTGACACAGCCTCAAGATCTGCCTGAACACCTTGATCCAGCCTGTGTCCTGTCACTCCAAGGTATTATTAAAGGCAAAATCCATGTTGTTAAACACTGGGCTTGTGGAGTTAAAGTCCCAAAGACAAGGGAAATGAGGACAGTCTGATTCCAGCATCAATTAAATTTGGGTGCAGAGCACACACTGGATCAGGGTCTGGTCTGAGAGAACCCAGTGGAGACCATGGCTACAGAAGTCTGCACTTGACTCCAACATTACATCAGCACCTACAGAGGTTGTATGTATATTGTATTGTTGTATATTGTATTGTATTGTATTGTTTTCTGCCAGAAACATGGTCATGGAGTTTTGATGCTGATTCATCACTCCTTAATCTAGGGGAAGAAAAGGAGGAAGGAAAGAGGGGTCATCTTATTAACATCTCTATATACTACCATTTACTTGCAATTTCCAGCTAACTGAGATTTGGGACAGGAGATCAGRAATCAAAGGCCAGTAAAAGGATCTGGCTGCAAACAGCATTTTTGACTCACTTTCCTTGACAGAAAGCCATTCTCTGGCAATTGTGGGAAAGGGAAATGTTGGCTTAGTGCAAAGAGCAAACACAGAAATCTTTTAAAGACACAGATATCTTGTATCTCTGCCTTCAGTGAGCTGTTTCTCCTTTTTATTCTCATTTTCACTCTCCGTCTGTCTTCATTAGTCTGCTGGCACTCTGCTAGGATTAGTGAGCTAGTTTCCATGGTTTCTTATTTTCACTTTCTATCTTTCTTTGCTTAACTCATTAAATTGCTCATTACTTCACTGCACTTTACAGGAGACATATTTATTGTATTAGTTACACAATGGCCAGATTAGTAAGTGATAGGCAGTTTGCTATTTGAAAGAACATATTCTAATAGCAGAAAGGAAATTCAGGAGAYACAGATATTATCTACTAGTTGTAACATAACTGGGATAGCTAGTAACTGCTAAATGTTTACGCTTTATCACTAGAAATATGCTTCATGATTATAAAAAACTGGTGCAGCACCCACACTGCTCCTGCTCCCAGGTAAAGGGAAGCCACAAGCACAGCTCCCAGGATCAACACCATCTTTACCTTCTCCTCTTTCMCTTCCCTGACAAAATGCATGAGAAAGATGCCCAGACAATGGTTTTTCCCAAGTTTGGGAGGAGCATACATGAGCCTCCCTCTGACTGCTGGGGAGGAGAGCAGCAGGGACAACAGGGAGGAGCCAAGGCATCATAGGCATCATCCAGACCAAAGAAACTCTCTGGCATGAAAACTGAGCTCAAACTCAAGAGTTTTGGCACCATTTCTCAGATTTCCACCATACTTGTGCCAAATGTGTTACAAGAAAATTAATTCTAATTAATTTCTGATACTCCTGTCCTGGTAAAATTCTTGAGTAAAATGACTTTTCACTTCAATGGGAGCACAGTGGAGCTGGCTGAGAACAGGCCTGTATCCAAAGCAGTTTTCAGTCCTAATTCAGTTTCCTGTTGTTGTCCTCTGGATTTCTTTATTTGTTTGGTTTTCTGATTGTGCCAACTTCAACACTTCTCTGCCAATTCCCCTTCACTGTCTAGTCTTAATTTTTCTAATAAACCCCACSTCCTCATCCTCTCCATTCAAGTACAGTCCATTTCCTTCTCTGGTGAAGTCACCATGGGTGCAGAGCAAGACACTCCACCTTGCACCTCTCACTTACTGATTTGATCTTTCCACAGTTAAATCTGACCTAGTTGATTCAATTATGCTGAAGTTTCTCAGATGYTGAATGTAATCATCCATGCTCTGTCTCTTTAGCTTGACAGGCCTCCAAGACAGAATTCCTTTCAGCAGAATTAAGATCTTTCCTGCAGTTAGTGAATAGTATATACAGGGGTTCATGCCACTCATTCATCTTCTATGGGAGTTCATTTATCACTTGAAGGTAATCTACTGTGGAGAATTTTGATCAAGAGGATGCCTGCATTTTTTCTTTCTTTTTTTTTTTGGTGGTTTAAAGAAAATCCATTCATTTTTAAAAGATTACCTTGGTCCTTTGGCCAAAATTTGTAGACGTAAAGAGCTCATCATGGGATTTATGAAATGTAGCTTTCCTTTTCATCTGAGTTGTATGGAAGTGARATTTCCTTTTTCTCCAACAAACCCTGTGAATGCTTTTATTTTTGGCATGTAAACAGGAGCAATTCCCTTTAACCATCCTTTAATGGTAGCCTTCTGCTGCCTGCTTTATCATCTCATTTTATACAATCTGGCATAGGAAGCACTGATGTTTGCTAAGTTTGTCAGTAGGGCTTTTCTACAGTAAACTTTATCTCGAATTCCTACTGATAACAGTTTTGCTCTTTGAAGTATATCAAATCTGTCCAAGATTACTGTTCTATCATTGCCCTTTATAGGGAATAAGATCATCTTTTGTCATCAAGAAGAACTTGCTTTCTGATATTTTTATATCCTGGAAAGCCTTTAAAAACTGTCCCAGGTTTAAGAAAGCTGTATCTTTGAATGTTTTGTAGTTCCTCAATTTAATTAATTCTTCTAAAAAATATTCTTGATGCAATACAGTGAAACAAAAAATATATCTCCTCAAACTTCAAAAAAMCAATATATAAGGGAACAGCAGAATAGCTCAAATAAGTGAGACAGATATGAAAAAGACATTATTAAAGTTGAAAAGCGCTAAGAGTGACCCATTTATTTCTCAGTGCTGTTTGCAAAACACATACACTGCAATTCTGTATATGTATGTTGTTTCTTAAAAGATAAATGCTGCATAAAAATCTCACTGTTAAGCCTAAACAAGAAGCTGACTATCCCTGAATCACAAGCCCACTGGAAAAGGGAAGACAGAAGAGCAGGGTTTGATGATAAAGGGAAGAGGAATGYGCTACTTGCAGGCAGGGCTGGTGATGGAGAACCATCTCTGCCCTAGCACTCATCAGGCAAAGCCCTGCTCCAAGAAACAGTGCTGGGAGTTTTGCAAGGTGGAACTGGTTGTTGTAGTTCCTGATATGATGATTATGGATTTTTTAATCATTGTGACTGAAATTACCATCACTGTTAGAGCTTCTTAGCAAAACCAAAATCTGCAAAGGCTCATTTTCCTTTTTAACATCTGCTTCTAAAAAAATTCTTTTGCATTTCAGTAAGTTTTCTTCCCTTAATTTATGAACAGTAAAATACATGRGTAACCAAGGGAGTACTTTTCCCTCTTACAAAAAACCAGACAAAAATAAAATATTTTTACTGTTTCTGTGTTAAATATTAAGGCTTTKAAAATGCAAAATTACTTTCTTCAGAAACCTGTAAAAAAGAACACCTGAAATACTTTTTAAATGGTTTAATATTTCTTAAATTGTAATAAAACTTTGTATTTAATTATAGAAAAATAAAATAATCTAGTTTTAAAACTCTACTCCTGCTTACTTTGTCTTTCATCKGTATGTCTACCTGATGGTACCAAATTTCATTCTCTCTAGAGTATGACCACTGGTCAATCCTTACATGAGTTCTGTCAAATCAGGGAGACCATGTTTCATCTTTGAAACTATAATACCACCAGAGAGAGCCTGGCCTCAGCTGGAATCTGGCAGCATACACCTTCTGCAATGGGGAGTAATGTCTGGGGGTTTTCAACTTGAAARCAGCTTGTGTATTTTCTCAGAAATTGTTCCCCAGGGTGGGAGAATACTGACACATGTACTCTGCCAATAAATTAAAACATTGAAAATATCAAAACTCTATCACATTCAATCCAAAAAAAAGCAAATGGCCAACTCCCATTAATCCTTTTTGAATTACACACTATAAGCAGAAAGTACAGCTCTGTGGCTCTTCTGTTACTACCTTTGAAGAGCAGACATATCTCAATCAATAACATTTTCGTATTTTCATGAAGTGGACAACAAAAAAAAAAGGTCCTGCAAGCCTTGGCGTCCAGCACTGGCTCAAATGTGTTGCTGGATTGAAGTCAGTGTGTTTAGCATGTGACACAATCAACTTCTTGAGACTTTTACACTTGTATGTTGGAGAGCATTTTTATTCTGTGACTACTCTTATTTGTTTGAACAAAGATACTGTGCTAATAAAATTATCAGAGCTTTGCTTTTACTCATTAACCAAAGCATTCATTAGTACATCATGGGCACATCCACGTGTCTATAGATTACTGTGTGAAAATGCAGTAATTATAAAATTAAGGATTCTTTGCCACTATTGCTTTTATTATTTTAAAATCTCTGATGGAATTGGTATAAAGTGCAGAAATTCCATCCCTCTTTCATTATTACCTGAACCTGTAAAGTGAGAAAGTGTGCAAAAAAGGCCTAATAACTCACCATATTCCCCAACCCTGCTGCTATKACAAAATAACTCCACATTTTGTTATATATTATTACTTAAATAAGGCATTGATATTAAYTTCCTAATCTTTTTAACCTAAAGGATATTTTCTTTGTTGCATTGCAATGCTCTAAATTGTGTACAATTACCCCTGTTTTCATAGAAAGACTAAGTAAGGAATAAGCAGGAGCAATTAGAATAAGAACAGAAATATTAAGCATTAAGTAAAAGGAAAAGCATTGGCTTGCAACGGACCTGCTTATTGCCTGTAGAAGACAAGATTATTGTATTCTTTGTTTAACACCCAGGCAGCAGAATGCAGGACCTGCTGGTACTTTTTATGGCAATCTGCAGTGATATATCAGCTGAGGGTCTATAAATACCAGTAAAAAACTATAATTGCACTCCGGAGCAAACAAACTTCTTCCAAGCATTGTAATCTGAATGCATCATACCCACGTGAGTGCAGGAAGGGCTCAATGAATCAAGCTGTCCTAGACTCTAACTGAAAAGGCGTAATCTGCTTCAAAGAAGCACCAAGGGAACAGAAATACTATCAGTTTCAATGACAATAGTTATCTGGTTTATWTAGCAGTCCCTCTCTCTGCCTCAGCTCCCTGCATCCAAGATACGCTGCAACCTTCTGCYGTCTTCTTGTCCAGGCCCCCACAGAGCCTGAAACACACCAGAAAYCAGGGGCTCTGTCCTGACACACCAGCTTGGGAGTTTGGCCTGGTTAATTATTCTGCTGGTGGTGCAGGAAAGGATTGGAATTCAGTTGTACTTATCAGATACATGAGATAAACCAATGCAACCAGGAGGAATTCGGTCTCCCAAACCTTTTCTGCACTGGCAAGTGCCTCATCACATGTGGTACCATGCAGACATGTGTGGCCTGAAGAGGTGATGTGACTTACCCAGTGAGAAAGAACAGGCATTCAATTCCAGTCTGAAATGAGCAACAAGAGCTATATGGTAAATCTGGATGCAAAGAGATTTTGTCTTCATTCCTGAGATAATTCAGTGTGTTAAAACTCCTGCAGTCTTCAATGAAATAAAGATGGAGCAATTAAAGTCTCAGATTTTGATTACTTATTTAAACCACAATGAAAAAAGAAAGTTGTTAAAATAAGCTATTCACAGTTTTCTTCCTTTTTTCTTCCTTTTCTTCTATTTTGAGAAATATTTCTACAGTTCTATTTCTTGATAGTCTATTCATTTATATAGTTATAATCAAAACCTACTTCATTTACAATACCTGTTTGATATCTAATCTGTTCAATACAGTCACAAGTTATAGATGTGCTGTTTCATATCTGTAAGATAAAACATCTAACATATAAAAAAATACAAAAGCATAATGATGTTATCTTGTTAGTACTATATATATGCAAACGTTCTGTAGATATTTCAGCCAGGAATAATAAGAGATCCTCAGAAGATAGGAGCAAGAAACCACCAGGCTTTAGCCCAAACTACAGACCAGACTGAGCTCCTATGGAGGAGTTCAATCAAATTTACACCMCTCTGGAGTATTACTTCCAACACTTTTTAAAATCACCCCAACACAAATAATACACAACTATTATGACAGGATTACTATTASTCACTGCAAGAAAAACATAATTTACTGCAGTTCTTGTTTAGTCATGGTTTTCCTGGAATTATCTGCTCATGTTAAGATTGATTTGGCTAGTCTAGATCAGTCAGACAGCAAAAGCAAAAATTCTGTCACAGAATGTATTAACCCAGGAATGACCAGGGAACTTTTCACTATAACACATGAAGGAGAAATCCTGGGAGCATACTGAATATTTAAAGACAGCTCTGGTAGCCCATGTAAATGTATGAGCAAACCAGAAAGATTTTAAAGGTACCAAAATTAATCTAGGATCATTGAAGGCAGAAAAAGATAAATTGTTAATAATTGCAAGATATTCTTTAACTATTTGGTTGAATGAGGCTCTTTGCAACCTGGTCTAGGGGAAGGTGTCCCTGACCATRGCAGTGGGGGGTTGGAACAAAATGRTCTTTAAGTCCCTTCCAGCCTAAATTATTCTAGGATTCTACTGAGCAGCTCAACAGCCGTAGACTGTGTCCTGTGGAGCTTTCTCTGCACTCATGTTCAGTGCTGGTACCTCAGGGCTGGTGTTTGGCACTCAGACCAGCAGAAAACCCTCACTCCTTTCCCCTCCTTTGGCTCCTTGTACAGCCCATAAAATCAGTGGGACAACAGCACCAAGATGGTCCAACCCCTTCTCTGCCTTCAGGAAGGGAGAGTTTGTGCAAGGGACATTTGCAGTGACTCAGATAGCACTTGGTCCATCTGACCTAATGGTATCAGTGTCTTTCCATTAATTACATGGAAGTGGCATCATTTGTTAAGCTGGTGTGAATGTATGACACAGGCCTATCGGGTCCCCTTAAAAATACATATGAGTAGGCAGAGATAAAGGGGAAAAGAGAAAGAGAAATCTTGAGAGTGAAGAAGAGAGGCACTATTAAACACTTTGTACTTATCTTGCTAAAGAAAAGCTTTGTTCCAGGGGGGAAAAACTCTCTCTTTGAAGCTATCCAARCAGTAAACAGCCCATTTTTTAAACAGTGGCGTATCTACAGCAATGCGTACATCAGAGGACTGGCATGAAGAAAGCATTTTTTCTTAGAGATAAAACAGCAGAAAGGGTCTCTTGCACTGGTGATAATTTGGATCTTCTGTTTTACTTGGATTTTCAGAGCAAATCCAGAAAAAAGTCTAATAATCCCTTATATATATATTAAGAAGTGTTAAGTGCTTCTTGCAACATGTTCCTCTCCAGAGAGAAATAAAAAAGGTTTCAAAGCCTTCTCATCATATCTGTTTTTCAAGGGACATCAGGGCTTTCATGCATTACTATTGTCTGGACAGATGTTTCGGTGTTACAGTCCAAAATGAGGATAGTTTCTACAGCCCAGCTGCACACAAATACTTGAGCTCTCAGCCATGCAACCACTTGCTGAGCTGGCAAGTGGCACAAGGGATAAGGAGAGATTAATTTCTTAAAGATTCAGAAGATCCATACCCTAAAGGTCTTAACTAAATTTCTTAGTGAACTTTTTTTCTCTATATGGGGAGCTCTCCTGCACCATTTAATTGCCCTTCAGGCTTGCCCACAAGGCAAGAGATGGTTCCAGGCATGCTTTCATTTCTGGGGACTTAAATCCCCAGTGCTGCCTTTGTTCTTCCACAGGAGAAAGGCAAARGCAGATACAAGACTCAGGGGTGCAGAGGATGAGGAGCAAAGGGGAACACAGGTGCAGTTCCATATTGAACCTCTCCTCAAAGACAAGGAACTCAGCTGAGCTCTTTCCCAAGCAGAGATGCAGCAAGATCTAATTTTCCTTTCAAAACTTAAAAATGCCTTCTGGCCTTTAGCTGGGTGAAAATAGTTCTGCTGACAAGAATTCATAATTTGGGGGGTGTTAAAAAAAAAAATCTGTGTTACACAGTGATGCCATCCCAGACATTCAAGCTTCTGCAGAGCAGGAAGCTGCCATATTAAATCATTTCTTCTAGTTTTGTAATTTAAATGGAGAGATCAACATTACAGCCTTGGCAAGCAGTGGAAGTGAAAATAGACACTGTAAAAAAATCATGATTTCTGCTTCTCATGCAGCAACAACCCATTGATAAAAAATGCATGTGTTTCTCTCTTTCACAGGCTCACTAGTAAATAATCATCAATTTACACATTCTAGCACAATACCTCTGCCTACAAATTGCTTCTTCAAAGACTTCCTTTTCCCCTGGAAGCACCACTTCTAAGTGTGTTGAAATTACATCTTATTCTTTTCTTTGAAAGATCTCTCACTGCACAGCCAAATAAAGAGAGATCATTTGCATAATTCTTCTTTTTAAATTACTTCAGGTTGATACACGTTCTTTAGTGAATTGTTATTCAGCAGGACATGGCCAGATGCAGATAAAGTGCTATAGAAGGTGGAAGTTAACATCCTCAAATCTGATCAAATAACATTTCAGTTTTAAACTGATACTGTAAATCACAAGGGATTACAAAGCTCTAGCTTGATTCAGCTGTTGAAACAGACTTAATATCAGAGCATCCTTTCGTTCAACAAAAGATTCTGCTCTGAGCCATTCTCAGACTTGTAGCAAGCACAGATTATCATTCCAGCAGACCCTCAGAGCCAAATAGATTATTTCCCTGAGTGGGCCTGATCTCTGACAATATGCTGACTGTAAAATACTTGTATTTAATATAAAATTATTATATGATTGCATATACATTACATGTATAAAAGCAATAATAATAATAAATTCAAATAAAATAAAATAAATTCAAATAAAAATAATAATTCAACAGTTGCCTTATAAGGTTATTTTCAGCTTCTTTGATTGCATCAAACTTTTTAATAAGTTCATAACTCAAAATGTTCTCATTTCCTTTTAAAAGTCTACAGATCTGTTGTTTTCACTGTTGATAYTGAAAGCAAACTTCCATTGGATTTTCACGAACCTTCACAAGACTTATGCAAAGCCTTGATTCTGTTTACCAAAAAATGTGAAGGCACCCAAAACCCCACACAGTAGATCCCACATCTAGAAAAAACATTTACCATTTGTGCTCACATGAATATCAAACCTAAATATCACAGTCTGAAAACAAGCATGGTCTTAATCTCATTGCTTATCTCTTACCAAAATTCTCAGGGCAAGCACACAAAAATAATCTATCAAGGGCCATTGCTTGGTATTGCAAAAACAATTTTGGAGTAGGTGCAGCTCAGAACAATCTTTCACTGTTAATAAAAGAGCTGAGGCTACCAAAACAGTCTTATCTCTGGTCTAGTAGTACTTGGACCAAAGGAAAAAAATCCCCAGTGTTCATTTCCCTCAAATCCATATTTATTCACAGCCACACACATCCATATCCTGAAAAAGGATATGGCAAGGACTGTGCCATGTCATATATTTGGAGTATAAAACATACAACATGAGCGCACTGTCAAGGATTTTTGTACAGAGTTTTGAGGTTTTCAGATGTTTGGACCTCTCCTCTCTTAACCTTCTCTCACTTCTGGTCTCAGCCTGCAATGGAGCCAAAGCACAGCAGGCAGCTTTGCCCTGGTGCCATTAGAGAATGGCAGMAAGAGCAGGTGGATGTAAATTAGGATGGTTCTGCTGGGGTGAAAGGAATATTTCTACACAGCCAGCATTAGGGGGTCTTGATGCAGTTCTTATGTGATGAGCAGAATCACAAATATAAGGGTTTGGCCATGGTGCCTTGGTTTGTTCCCACAGGACCTAGGCAACTTTCCTTCAAACTTTGCATAAACTCATGGCAATTTAACTCCCAGAATAATGTAGGAGGAGGTACCTTGTGGTCAATAATGCACAAAGGGCTTTTCCTTTGACTCATATACTGAAAACATTTGGAAGTTTATGAACACTTCTGTCTGAACTGATACAACCCACAATAAAAATCATGTATTTTTCACATAGTTCCAGACTAAACTCAGCAGCTGGACCCACAGTATCTTTGGTCTGTCTTTCCCTCTCCCAAAAAAATCACCATCACTTTTCAGTTAGCAAACATCCCCAGGGCAAAACTTGACTCTGGGTCCACCATCCAATGTTACACCTGCCCACTTGTACTGTTTTTCATTTTCTCTGTTCCTCCTTTATAATTCTATTTAYCCACTAAGAAGCACACTTGCCACAATCTAGGCTCACTGAAAAGTCTCAGTGAGTCAAGGATGTTCCATGGCAGTATCAAGAGTAATAATTAACACAATGAAAACAAAACTTAACTGYTGATTCCCACTTAGGAGAGTTAACAAATAACATTAATCTAGAGCATAACTAAGTACATTTTAACACAGTTCTTTACAATAGGGGTTCAATTACCCACAGCTGATTTTTTTTCAGTGTAGTCACAGATTTAATACCATACTAATGAGTCAGTGAAGAGCAAACTGATGAGTAGTTTCATTCAGACTAGCGCTGTTAAAAATATTTTCAATTTAAAATTCTTCTTCTCTTGCAGAATGTAAATGCTTTGCAGTTAAATATTGATTTCAAGAATTTCTCAAGAAAAATGTTTCATGAATGGATGGATTCTCCAAACACCTCAGGGAAGAAACAAAAAACCCCTCAGTTTTTGAGCAAACTCAAAAATCTGCTCTTTTGAGTGCAGATCTGGTATTTTAACATAGCTCTGTTTTAGAAAATAAGTTTGAAGAACTGTGATATCTTTCATCACAAACGACAAAATACTTTCCAAAACTTCTGTGGAAATGGAGTTCTTTGATCAGCTCTAACACTGACTTCGTACTTTAAATATCTGGGAAATAAATACTGTCATTGACAATGAATTTTGGCAGGTTATTTTACCATTCCCTGGACATCTGTTGGAAAAAAAAAACCAGCAAATATTAAGTGATATCTGGTTGAATGTTTAAATTGTATTAATTACATCTGTTAAATGGACTATGCTGTTTATAGACAAATGTTGATTTACTTTTGTGTGTTCATCAATAGTTTTGATCTTGTATTGATAACCTGGTTTCAGCTATATTGCTCCTTTATTAGAATGAAATACTGCTAAGTTTAATAGTTGTCTTGCTACTTGAAAAAGTTTCGGGCAATTGAAGGAAAAGTTGGCTTAGATAACACAGAAAATGAGAAAATAATATCACCAAGAAAAAGTTAGAAGATAATACAAACCCTAAGAAGTACTGAGAAATTAAAAACCAATGTGCATCATGAAATCAAAATATATATTTAGAAGATAGTTACAGATAAACTTTTAAAAATAGATGTAACTTTGGTCCAAGGTCTGGAAGCTGTCAACTGCCAAGTTCTAAGTAAAATTCTTAATTTCTATGAAAAAATATTTTTTAAAAAGGGTCCAAGTATGATTCTTCATCTCAGTATGGCTATGTAGAGGCTCAGAAATTCTCTGAAGTTTCTATCTCCAGTACAAACTTCAATTTCTGAATAAATATGGACTCAAGATTCTGGGCTGAGGCACCTAAATGATTTCTTTAATTATCCAGGATCTTACAGTGATCTCAGAAAACTCAGCATTAAACATTACTGACTCTGCTACTGACAAAAATGCTTTTGCATTTTTTAGACTAGTCAAGCATCAGGAAACATTCTTCTAGAAATGAGGCAAATAAGGAATCAGAAGACAGCTGTGGTGTTATGCAAAAGATTCCAGTTCAGCTTTTTATACTGTTACTAGAAATACTCCCCTGCAGTTAAGGGCCTGACCCAACACAAACTGTGCTCAGAAGTTTTCACTGATTTCTGTATTCTCTAGACCAGAAAAACTCATTGCTACAGAAGAGATCTTTCTCACGTGAGTAATCCAAAGTAAAGCCTTCTCCRTGCCTGGAAATGTGATGTGCAGCATCACCTCTGCCTCCTCCATGAGCTCCAGGTGTTTCAGAGCACACAGCAGAGAGGGCTCACAGATTTTATTATGCAGSTCTTTCTTACAGACAGCTCTGGGGAGAGAGTTAAACCACCAACTGGACAGCAAGCCATCCTCCTATGAAATCAGCCTGAAACACCCCTGGACATCAGGAAGATTCAAATAAGACTCTGTTTTACCCCAGCATGATACTCAGTGATGCAGGTGGATTTTTTCCCCCTATTTTATAGCTTCATTTTATGCCAAGTTAAAGACAGATCTCACCTCCAGTTTAAGCACAGTTTCTTTCCTCTTCTTTCTAGAGCTAACGCTTATATAACATAAAAATTGTTAAATCATAACAAAGCACCAAAACCACATAGTCCCTGAATAAACTAGAGTCTTGTTTTGAGATCATCTTCCTCCTACTGCTTTTTCACTGGCCACGTGCTGAGACTCAAGCAATTCCTAAGTGGCATTAGAGGGACATTTCTGAAACCTTCTTYTAGCAGAATCTTTAAGCATATTCATTTTTAAAAAGGTACTTCACAAGATCCCCTCTCYCTGAAACTGAGGCTTCAAAAAATCAAATATGATAAATAAAATAAATGAAAGGGTACAGAGTGTGGGGGAGTTCCTTGTACATTTTTTTTAAGGAAAAAAAAAGGGAATTTGAAGGGTGCAGTGTAGGGAAAGTGTTGTTTATAGCAAACTGTGATATGCAAAGAAAATTGGCCAGGTGAAAGCATATGATTGTGTTACAGCAAACGCCAGCTAAATTAATATCTGGCACCAAATAAATCTCTTAATAAAATTACTGCACTCTCATACCCTACACACTCTGCATATGTAATAAAACTCTTTAAAATGAATAGCTGATAAGAAAATGAACCTGTTCAGGGAATGAATAAACAGACTTTCGCATATACACACAGAAACAGCAAATGGTGAAACATACTCATAGTGATTATCAGACTGTTAAAATAATAACCCTGTGAAACAAATAAATCTGCCCCACAGCAAATTATGTCTCTGCTGTACTTATGGTGAAACCTTCTACAAACACCTGATAAAGGAATAAACCTTTTAAAGGAATAAATTGACTGTACAGTAAGGTTATCCGCAGATTTACACTGGACTGCAGTGATAAACCTTCTTTTTCATTAGTCCAATAGATCATAGGATATACAGTACTTACAAATGTTTCAGCATTAAATATCAGCTGGAATGCTCTGCTGTATGTATGCATTTGAGGGCAGGGGGTCAATAAATAGACTGAATGTTGCTGAACAAAATATTTGTC
Organism: Cardinalis cardinalis; assembly: GCA_014549065.1. Lineage (NCBI taxonomy): Eukaryota > Metazoa > Chordata > Aves > Passeriformes > Cardinalidae > Cardinalis > Cardinalis cardinalis. The sequence continues at coordinate 1,245,868 of JACDOX010000014.1, forward strand.
AGTGTGCATTAGCAGAATACCTGATGGAGAGATGAGCTGGCTGTAAAACATCCCCTGCACACCCAAACCTCCAGCCCACAAACACTAACAGGCAGCCTGGGGCTCAGCAGGGCTAAAAATCAYATGAGTTATTTAAATGCTTAACACCATAAACACAGAATTTTTAAAAATAAATAAATTTAAATATACRTTTCTGCTGGTGGGTTTCTAGATATGTCTGGCCCAAGAAATGGGCAGACCCAATGMCAGAGACCTGTCCCAGGCTCTGAAAAATCAAAGTGCAAGACATGCTGTGAGCAAAGGCTACAGTGGAGCTACAGGCCCTCCCCATGGYCATGGCTCCCAACATGTCCTTGTACTGCTCCTACACAGAAAAGGGAATGAGTCAGGATCACGCCCCAGCTCCATCCTGGGGAACAAGAGCACTTTTTAAATCATAATCTCTAACAAAATGCAGAAAAGAAACTTGCCCTCAGGAAAAAAAAATCAAAAATAATCACTATTAGATAAGTTATTATCAATTGAATCCTACATGAAGTATGGACAGCTCTGAGGGTCAGAAAAAAGAGATTAATCATCCCACTGTCCACTAGRCAACCAAAAGGAAGACAATCCTTGTTTAYAGAATTATAGAATGGCTTGGGTTGGAAGGGATCTTCAAAGGCCATTTGTTTCCAACCTCCCTGCCAWGGGTAGGGAAACCTTCCACTAAGCCAGGTTGCTCAAAGTCTGGTCCAATCTGACCTTGAACCCTTCCAGGGCTGGAGCATTCCATCCCAATTATCCCTCCCAAATTTGGGCAGACACTTTTAGTGGCAACATTTGAGACTCAAATGCTCCGAGAACACAGGGGTTTAGAGATGCACAGAGCATCCTCTGCCCCACTCCTACCACTGCCCCTGCTCGTGCAGCCAAGTGCTTCCTCAGCCTACTGGTGTCAASCACATAACTAGGTTTAATCAATTCTTAAAAACACACACCAAAAAAAAAAGGTAAAAAGTACAGATGTTTAAATTCTTAGAGAGCAGAGGCAAATCAGCCCCCAGCCTCCTGGATCAGTCYGTTGACTCAGCTCAAGCCTTGAGCTGAAAGAAGGTGAAGAAAAAGAATAAGAAAGAATGAGAAAACTTCTATGTTCTTGCCACTCTTCCAGAAAAGGGGAGGGACAAGCAAGTAATGTGGAGAACAACTAAGATGAAATGTGATGTTGAAATGAATAAGTAAGTTCATTATATTCTACAACATGATAAGACTTTGCAGGCCTGATTACAACATTAAGGGACAGTGCTGCAATATTATAAATTACAGGGTGAAGCACTCCTGTTTCTGTSTCTATATTTCTAAGGTGGGAGAAGTTAATTATTTTTATAGGTCTAGATATTGCAAGGATGAGGATATCAGAATATCTTGTCATCAACCCTAAAGACAGCAGTGAAGAAGAGGAGGAGGGGAAGGGGGAACCACCCCATTTAAAGAAAATTATTATAAAAATACTAAAAATGATATATAGATTTTTTGACCTACATCCATCATTTTTACATGCCTAGGTACTTCCTGCCTTGTCTCCATAAACCATCAGTCTGTTATTTTTCATGAGGCTGAGAGTAAATGGCCAAAACTTAAGACTTGGAAATAAAAAAAAAAATAAATTAAAAAATAAAATCAACATGAGCGAAAAGGTTAATGGGAATTTGTATGATTTTATTATTATTAAGGAACACAGGGAGAAGAACAGCATTTCTAGCACTCTAAGTGGCCTGTGGTACAATCAGTAACCCTGAAGTATATTCAGCAATCTTCTTTTTTTTTTTTTTCAATTGCCCACCGCAGCCTATATTACAAATACATAAATCATAATGTTTCAACAAAAGCAAAATTTAATTTTCTCCTTTCAGCTGTTATCTGGGCCGGGTGGTATATGGCAGGCTGCGGCCAAGTCATTTATTACACTTGCTGAATGGATAATGGCAGGGAGAGTCTATTATACCCAGCTTTGTTAGGGCTCTGAATGTGCTACTGAAACCTGTGGCAGTCTAAATCTCTTTACATCTGTAATAGATACACAGCACTCTATTATTTCATGCCAGAGCAAAATTAAATAGTTGTGGGGAGGGGGAAGGGGAGGAAGCAGGGCTGGGGGGAGCAGAGGGGCTCTGGGGATGGCGCAGGGCGCTTTGCTGAGAGCCTGTGAAAGGCTCTGGGGCTCGTGCTCATCTCACAGACACATTTTTGGTTTGCTTTTCCAGAAGCCAGTCTAAAAGGGGCACTGCCTCTGTGCTCAGCTCATGCAGGGAGAGGCACCTCCTCCAAGGGGGTATTCTGCAGGATAATGACACCCCTCTCATGCCCAGCCACGGTGCAGCCCTAAAATATCTTCTTTTGTGCCCGTGTTCCTCCCTCTCTGGGGGTATCCATATGTCCTTGGCATTCAGTTTGTGGGCAGCACCTGCTCTACCAGCTTTCGCCTGGCACCCTGTACCTGAAAGGGATGTGGAGGGAGCTTGCASTGAAGCTGGTGGCCACAGCACTACTCCCAGGCTCGGGGCTGCAGAAGGGACTCCTTCCTTTCCTCGTGTGCCAACACGGGCTCAGGAAAGCACTGCCATCCCCTTTTCCTCCCCCTCCCACCAGAAATTACCAACAGGCAGCAGGCAACTTCACATTCCTGTTGCTAGCTCCCTCACTAGTGGCTTGTCTGACAGCCTGCCCCCAGCCCAGGAGACCTGCAACAGCACCCAGCGAGGAGATAATGCTCCTCAGAAAATAAAAATACTTTTCCTATTTTCTGAAAATAGGAAACCCTAGATTTCTCGACAAGTTATTACGAAAAAATGAGTTTTGTCCTTGCAGGGTTTGTTTGTTGCAAATTTTATGGGTAAATGCACCAGAAGGCGTGGTTTATGTACAAACCAAGGTTCCCACAACCTGCTCTGGTCACAAATTTGTGTTTGGTTTGAGTAAAAGCCCAGCCTGTAAAGCAGCCTCCAGGCAGAGGTAAGGGCTTCAGCACACTGGCTTCTCACCAGCACAAACACACTGCAGGAGGCTGCAGGAGCTCTCCAGCTCAGGAACCTCTCCCATGGGACTTGCCTGGCTGCCCAGCTCAGGAAGAGCAGGTTACAAAGAGGAAGGGCTGGTTCTTCAGAGCAGGAAGGTGTTTGCTTGGTTATTAGACCTGCTGTCTTCTTGGCATCAGGAAGCATTAGAAAACAGAGGGCAGAAGGCAAAGCCTTGTGTGACAGTGTCTGTAAATAGCCTTTCCAGGGTGTTTGTGGCAACACTTTCTTGCACTATTCCTGTTCTGTCCAGGACCATGCTCTCTCCACGTGCACTTGGTGGAGACAGGATTGCATCCTTCCCACAGTGCCTCCAACCAACAGATGCAAAAAGAGGGACAAAGCAGCCCACTGGGGCTCCAGGAGCCCCCACAACACCAGCTGGGTGGGACTTTGGGAAATGCAGTCCCTGGGTTGTATTTGAGGTATAGAACCTTATTATCATGTAATGGTTTGGGCTGCCCTGGGGAACATCAGCTGTCCAAGAAGACTTTGCACACATGGAGAAGGTGACACATGACTGACTGGGTTAATCATGTGGTTACATTTCACTCTGGGGGCAGAGATCAGTGGCTATGGAAAACTTTGGTAGAGTTTTCTCCGAAATCTTCTTTAGTTCACAAGGCACAGACCCATGTCACAAATTGTGGTAACTGTAACACATGAGGTGGTTTTCATTAGATGGGTATATCCCCTGGACAGCATCTGAGCCCAAGGGTGCAAGGCACGGGCCTCTAAACAAGAATCACAAAAATCAGCTTGTTAAGAACCATTTCCTAGGAAATACTCCTGGGAAGCAGGAAAAGAGAGGGGTACCTTGGAGCAAACAAAACTGGCTGGACCTCTGCTGCCCTGCACAGCATCCATGGGTTAGCACAGCAGTGCCCAAGGGACCCAAAGACRGCCAAATCAGAGACAGAATAACAAGTTTCACTAAAGTTAGCCCAGACAATCTTATTATTCCCCCCAATAAAAACCRGAGTTTATCTTTTAGCTCCCCTTAACTCTATGATCAAGCAAAAATTCTCYCGCTGCTTTCCTTGTAACAGCATTGTCCTCCTCTCAGATAACAAGAAGAGACTTACCCCATCCTCCTACCTGCCAAATCTTCTACCTTTCTCAAGCAAGGGGATTAAAACTGCTACTGGGTGAGGCTGCAGTTGCTCTGTGCCTGCTTGCTTTTTAAAAAGCCATCTTATCTATGCTCAGAGAAGGAGAGGCTGTTCCCTCGCTGTGTTATCGTGAGCAGGCTCTCGCACCATCCCGCCTCCGAAGCAGATTGATTCAATCTGCAGATAGCAGTGTCCCACTCCCTGCAGGAACTAGAAGCCCCACAACTCCAAATGTTCCAGCAGAACGTTTTGTCTTTTATCATTAAAAGGGCTCACACAGGGGAGAGGGTTGTTCAGTGCTTTTCTCTTGAAACATAGATGAGGAAGGGCTGATAGTTCCTTGATTTTCAGGGGAATTCCATTGACTGCTAGGCAATGACTCCCATTTGTTTCCATGCTCTGAATCATAGGGTGGTTTGGGCGGGAAGGGACCTTAAAGATCATCCAATTCCAGACCTCATGCCATGGGCAGGGACAYCTTCCATTAGATAGGTTGCTCAAAGTCCCATCCAGCCTGGCCATTGTTGGAATCTATAAAAATCAGAGGGTTTTAGGAAAGCTCAGAAAGCAGGCTTTAAGCAGAAGTTATGGGAATAGATGCTAAAGCAGCAAAAAAAGTTTTCTAAGTTAGTGCAGACGTGAGAAATAGAACAATTAGCTTGTGTTGAGTAACTTTCTAAGTTGTAACAAGTTTATTTAATGTATATTTTAGAAAGTTAAATATGAATAGAGCTTTGTACTTAAGCTTTTATGAACAAGCTATTGTGTTGAGAATAAGCTGTTACTGTTTTAACTAGAATTACGTATGCWTCAAGATTATTGGATAGAACTATTGTCAATATGCTTTTCTTCTATGTGATTAGCTGAAACTTACTCTGAGACTGTCTTATGCTATGTTGTAATGTTAAGTTTCTTTAGCATTCTGTTGAAGCAGTGAGATAGTCCCATCTTTTTGTCTCTATTGTAAAAAAAAAAGGAGACTGATGTGAAAAATAAACTTCTCAAAGAACTGATTCCAGTTGCTCTGTCCTGTTCGTGCTGTAAATAAACTGTCGGCATGAAATAGTTTTTAAATGCCATACTGGCAATTGGTGCCCCRCCTCTGTAAAAAAATTTCACATTTAGCCTAAAAAAAAAAAATTTTAGAATATTCCAACACCAAAAACCCAAAATGTATTCACAATGCAGTAGTCCATCCCCTAGCCTTCTGCATCTGTTATATATGTAAGTAGTTTTTCTAAAAGCTTCCTAAGTAACAGCCTTGAACACTTCCAGGGATGGGGCAGACACAGCTTCTCTGGGCAACATGTTCCACTGTCTCGCCACCCTCACAGTAAAGAATTTCTTCCCAATATTTAGTCTAAACCTATATTTTATCTGATTAAAGCCATTTCCTCTTGTGCAACCAATCTGTGCCCTTATCAAAAACYCCTCTCCAGCTCTCTTGTGGCCCCTTTAGGTCCCACAGGATGCACTGGTGAGCAAGGAGGTGAAAGGAGRCATGTTTGATTCATGGATTTCTAACTCCCTTTTATAATCACTGCAAAGCTCCAGTACTGATGACTCTCTGTCCMCATGTTCCCATGATTAGAAAGCAAACATTTTGGATTCTGCACTAACCTCACTACAAACAAAGCAATGCCTTAGCTCCCAGATAAAATCATGTCTTTATCCCTCCCTGCTGTAAAGTTGTACTGAAACATATGGCAGAGTGGCACTGATGCTCTCCCAAAGTATCAGAGCCCAGCCCTGAGTTGAAAAGAGCTTTTGGATAGATTTGCTGCATCTTTTGAATTTTTCAAGGGCAAGCATGCAAGCACAGCTTCAATAAGAAATGTGTGACATTGGTTATACATATTACATCAGCCTGAAATAGAAGATTAGTTCTAACCTGGATTCAACATTTGAAAAGTCCATTTGCATCAGACAGTTTGAGAATTTCACCAATTTTGTGTTTCTTATTCATAAAAGAATTGAAGGATAAGTAGCACCACAGGGCATGAAAACAAACTGTTCTTGTTGATAAGCTGATGGAGGCCAAATGCCTCAACAAGTCAACCCACACATTCATGGCATTGCATATGTTCCCAAGACTGTTTGGCACTTCCTCAGGATTTTGTGAATTTGGTGGTGACAGAAAGGTGAAAAAACTGGAATCTGAACATCTGCCCTCCTAAAAAACCCAAGGGTAAACTCCTGYTTCAGTAGTCTGAATTTTTATTTTGTATTTTATGAGTCCTACTGCTTCACAAAATGGTGCAGCCAGGCAGAGGATGACAATTTGCCACAGCATCAAAAGTATTTCCCTTTGCAAACTTTTCTTTTAAGACAATCTGGTATTAACCTTCTTGTCATGTTTTAAGTGTTTGGTGTTCTCTGAACCTTCCTGAATTTCTGCCAATGATATTCAATAGAAATGAACATCAAAGAAAAACTGTYCCTTGTGGGACTTTCTCTGCTGTGATAACTTTCTTTTCACTGAACACCACTTCATTCTCATCACTCATTGCCTCATTCTCATATTTCTTCCTTAGAATAAAAATTTCCCAGCTATTTCCCCTCGATGCTATACCCATTTTCCTGGCACTTCTTATTAATTTCTCCTCCAGATTCTCTTATAATAAAAGTGTACCAGATTCCAAATACTGTCTGTGAAAATTTTTTTAACTTCTTATTCCACTTAAAATCTTTGTTAAGGGTAACCAGAACTCAACAGTATATACAACTATCATATCTGTGCCCATATTATACACAAAGCTGAAAAAGCAGCTGATGCACCTGTTGACAGCAAAAGACTAAGAAGGAATGGGTTACTTTSGTTGGTTGGTTTTCCACATCACTTTTACCCTTCCACAGGAAAAATCTGGCATTATGAGAAGCCATCACAGAAACTGTTGCAGTAACCCAATTTCTGGATCAGTTGAGAACCCAAATTCTCACAAAATAAAGATATTTGAGCAAGGCTCCAGAAATTCAGTATGAACAGGATGGAAACAGTCAGGGCTGGGGCATCTCTGTAAGCAGATCTCCTAAAGGGCCAGGTCATCTCTRCAGGCTTGCCGGGATTTTATCTCTACTAACTACTGTGTCATACAAAATTGTGATGGGCACATTTATAGCAGTGAGATTCCCCCAAAGGAATCTAAGGGTGGCTGTCCTCAAGTTCATTTGAAACTCTGTGGAAACKGAGACCCTGTCCCCCTGCAGATCCACTTGGAAAACTCCATCCTGAAGCATTGAAGATGTCCCATCTGTACCTCATGGCAAAWAAATTATTTTCATTTGGGACTGTGGTAATGGCTCCAGTCTCAAAGGAGCTTGCATTGCCCCTGTCCTCAGCACTGCATAGAAATCATGAGGGGAAAATAATAATAATAATTATTATTATTACTTTGTATTTTATAATCTAAACTAAGAAGAAAGGAAAAAACTGTATCAGAAAACACACCCAACAAATGATCACGTAGAGAGTTCAACTGATGTAAAACAGATTACCACCTAAAAAAATTTTAATTGAACCTCAACTCCCAATTTCTTGACAGGAAACACACAAATCTAGATTTCTGTCCCATCCCATGTATTTCATTTCCCTCAGTGAAAACACAAAGCAAATTTTTTAAGCATGTATTYTAAAAGAAATATGAGCATACTGATAACAAACAGACATTATTTTTCAAATAGMAAAGATAAACACAGACACACAAACTTCTAAAAGAAATGCTGCTGATGTTAACCTTGGTAGGAGTAGGGATCTAGTGATCAGAGCCACTTGCCTCTTCTGCTTGCAAGGCTTATGTGGGTCCCACAGGAGCTTCCATTTAAATAGGGGAGGGATTTTGTCTCTAAACAACAAGGCTAGTGTCAGATGTAGTTGACACACAAGGCATAAAGGTCATAATTTCATGAGGCTTGAATGTTTTTTAATTTCAACCAATTAAATTAAACCCTCAGTCTGAGGCCCACAGCGCATGGTCCCTGAAATGACCATTTACCATGTACATCAGAAACTCAAGAGGTTTCCTTTTCTGTGTTATTTYCTCAGCCCAGTGACTAGATGAAAGGAAATCACTGGAGCGTGAGCACTATAACAATATAAAATAAAATCAGAGATGAAGGTTTCCAAGGGATATTTTTTTAATGCTGTTACACTGCTTAATTTCAAAGCTACATGCTCAAACCCATGTTTTCTGTTGAGTCCCGTTAGACTGTAAGAAAAGAATTTTCTATGTAGATTTGTAATTATTTCTATGTGGKAATAGAGCAGTTTGCAGTACCTGGGATTAAATGAAGTGCTGCCTTCTCAGCTATAGCTAAAGAATCACATTTCCACTTTTTGTAGCATGAATAAAATGGCTGAATAAGAAATGTGCAATATTCCTGAGATTCACAGGAAGTTCGGGATCCAAGGTCCCCCTCCTCCCCACCATGCCAAGGAATTTTAAAGTCACATAGAGTTTCAGGACTCCAACAGTAAAGCTTAAAGACACCTCTCCAATTGCTCTGTCAGCTGCAGACCCTGGTTTCACAAACACATGTCTACAAGGAGACATTTCCATTTTTGCAGCTTTCCCATGAGGCTCTACCCACTTATTACCAATGGCAAATATTAATGCAAAGTTATTGACCCAAATCACAAGATATTTGTATTGCAGTTCTTCTATGCATTTGAACACCAAAAACCTCCTGATTCACGGGCGAGGCAAATTTCTTACCAGAAAGAGCAGGAGGAAAAATAAAGCAACTAATTCCTTGAATCAACATTTTCTTCTATAAGAATTCACCACATTTCCTACAATACTAAAACTGTAACCCTCTAAAATAGCAGCATGGAAAGGTCACAGCCAAGAAAACCACTACATGCCAAGTGCTTTTGGCTTAACACAAGGAGGAGATGCATAATACTTGGACACAGAAGAGCTTCAACAGCCCACTGTGGCTCAGTAAACAAGAATCCAGATAATATTCCTGTTTCTCTTGCAAGGTTAATGCATGGCCCTGAATAGGTCATTCTTACTTATCATTAGTCTTGTTTTTCAAGCAGAGATATTGATACGATAACTTTTTTTTAATTCAAATTAATTCAATTTTTAATAAAAGAGATATTTGTATTAGTATTGCTACTGTTAATGCTGAAGGAACAACAGTTTTCCAAAAAAGAACCTACAGTAAGTAGATATCAGCCAGTGGCATTTACAGATGTTTCCCTAATCTTAGATACTCCTTGCCTCAAATCATTCAAAAGATATGTACAGGGTACATCCAGACAAATTCCAAGCTGGCATTTCATTTCTGTCTCCACATTTTCAAGACAAAGATCATCCTTATTAGCCTATCAAGAAATTCTAAAACACAGAGAGGTCTGAGATATTAAAATTACTACTAATAAGAAACTTCTGTGATTTCTGAGAGAAAATCTCATGAATTGATTATGTTGATATTTTTTCCTCAGTTTCTATCCTGAGGTAAACCCTACAAGTCTCTGGGAAATTGGGCACTAGGAGCTGCATAAACCTACAGTAAATCACAGGTTCTCACCTCTCCCAGAATGGAGGGAGATTTCAGTGTTCAATTTAGCAATCTCAGATGAGTTTTGCTTAACATAAGAAGGAATCCTTCCTGTTGAGAACAGTGCAAACATGGAAGTAAAAATCTGTGAAAAATTACAACAACAATCTGCAGCTAAAAAAAAATAAAGTTGTTTCAATAAATTATATGTTGATTCCATTTTAACAGTAGACAGCAGAATTTGGAATTATACTAAGGAGTTCCCATTGGGCCTTAAATATAGAGAGATAACCAGAGAGTAAACATATCTTTTCTCACTTTCATATCTTCAGTCCCACTTTAATTTCCCCTTCCCAAAGTATTCATATTACAGGAAAGAGGATTACAGGGGAAAAAAATGCTGGCAATAGCAGGTAATGAAATAGAAACACTTTCACCTCTGGGTCATCAATTAAAATCCAGTCCCAAGTGGTAGTGACTAAACATCATTACCCTCTGATAGCTGTTCAATTGCATATTTGAAATGGAGTTTCAGCTCTCCAAGCACTGCAAAAGCCCCTGCTGGGGCTCACACAAGCTGACCAATGCTCTGGTGATTTTAGAAAAGCCCCCAGAGAGCTGAGATCATGTGGAGACAGAGATTGCACTGGGGRTTGGTCGTTTGGTCTTTGCTCCTCTCTACATGAACTCTGATTAATTATCTTGCTGTGTCCTTTCTTCCCAGCCAATGTGTTCAGTCCTGTGCCTGGGCTCCCTCAGGAGCACTGGAGAAGRGAAGGCTTTGGGATCACCTAATTTCAGTCTTCCAGTACCTGAAGGGAGCCTACAAGAAAGATGGAGAGAGAATATTTACAAGAGCATGGAAGACAGGACAAGGGGCTGTAAGCTGGCAGAGGGCAGGCTCAGATTAAATATTGGGAAGAAATTCTTTACTGTGAGGGTGCTGAGGCACTGGCATGGGCCACCCAGAGAAATAGTGGATGTTCCAACACTGACAGTGTTCAAGGACAGGCTGGATGGGGCTTTCACCAACCTGGTCCAGTGGAAGGTGTTCCTGCCTATGGCAGGAGGGTTAGAACTGGATGATCTTTGGGGTTCCTTTTAACACAAGCCATTCTGATCCTACAACTGGAGTAACTGGGCTAACTCTAGAGTGCATACTTCAGATGCCAAAAAGAGAATTTCTCTTTCTTGCTCCTCTGGTGCACCTTGGACAGAAAAAGAGATTTCGAAATTCAAGTTACTTCAACCTTCTCCATGGATCTTCAGTTTTGCACTAGAGCCATCTAGGTATCTGGTCAAACCTTRAATCACCTCAAAATGGGGTTCACCCTGCAAAGGATTGAAGATAGTGTCATGGTAATGGTGAGTGCTGTTGGTCTCATTGTACTCATCTGCAGGTGAAGATGAGCAGCTGGTGCCAGGTAGGTACAGCCCCTCACTTCCAGGTGTGGACAGCAGGGAGATGTGATTGTGCAGAACATCTGCAGCACTTTCAGTTACTGCATTTCAGGTGTTTGCTGCCACTATTCCAGCTCAGCCACTCCATGATGGCTCCTCAAGTGTTTCAGGGCAAAGGCAGCTTCAATCACCACAAAGCTTGCAAGATTGGGATAATTGTTAAACCTCATTTCATAAATCCATGTCAAGAACAGCTGAAAGCCCGGCTTATAGCAGAAATACTCCTGTAGCTAAAATTCTTTGTGCAGGCCATCAGTGTGCCCAGCCAGAGGGAGAGAGTCTAACTTTCACCAATGTAGATTCCCTCCAGATTTCTGTCTTTAACTGGCCTGACCTTTCCTAAAAGGGTTACAGCACACACAGACCTCGGCTATTACCCCCGAATGCTATTTTCTGTGCTCTAGAAACCTCACTGAAATAATCTGGTGACAAAGCTTGCTCTGAAAGCCACCCATGAGCAGGACAGGGCCATTTAGGAGTTTCTGTMCAGAATGAGCAGGGAAGTCACAGCTCTCCAGCCTATATTATTTCTTTTCTTAGATTTCACAATCTGGGAAGGAGCCAGAGATTCTAAACAAAGATAAGGTGTAAAGAAGTGGACACGACATTAAAGAAATAAAATCCATATCAGGGCAATAATGGTCATAAAGCAATAAAGTGGATGTATAATAGTTCCTGGACTTTTAATTTGTGACTAATTTGTTGCACAATGAGGTTGCAATTTTCTAATTGTGATTGCCATTTTAATTTTACTCATGGCTGTGCAACTAACAATGTATAGTCTAGTAATTAAAATTAATTGTACCTTCACCTGCATATTTCTATTAGGCTGTTAAATTTAGTCAGTAGGCTCAATGATTTTGTTCTCTGAGAGATGCTGAATTCATTTCAGTGAGCCCAATTATGTTACACTCTGTAATTCCTGTATGAAAAACAAGCATTTTACTTTAATATGAGGAGTTGCTACAATCCCATTTTTAAAATTGCATATTCAACACCAGAATACAAGCTGACAGGAGATACTTGTAAGGGGCTTTTTCTTTTTAAAAATAACCTGCTTGTGAGGCAACTTTTACAAAACTAGCAATTACAGCCCCTAGGAATAAATCCCATAAAAACTCAACTAGATAGTCATCATTCAATTAATTTCATGAACAATTAACAGATGTCTCCCTAACCACACACACACGGTTTAAATTCAATCAGAATTTTATGACAAGCTGCAGGTTGCATATTTGAAGCCACAGTAACACAGGGACAGAACAAACTGTTTCAACACAGAGGCAAAACTGTGGAAACCTGTGTTGTCACACAGGACCCATTGCAGTCACGTCCCAAGTGCCCAGAATCCATGGCACTTCCAATCCTGTCATGAATTTTTCTCCAGAAAAGGGCATTGCTCATTTTCACACCATAGCCATAGTTCCTGGCAAATGCAGGACTATCAAAATATGCTGTAGTGAGTTAATCATCAGTGGTGATATTTCTCAAATTGACTTGTAGTCTTGTCCAGATCACAGCAGTAGCAATCCAATGCAATTCCTCTTAAACCCCTCAGTGTTGTACAGATTTACCCTTGGGACCCCAAAACAGGCATTTGACGACTCCTCCTCCTTGAAGACTCTTAAATGTCTCAAAATAAAACCAAAAACTGAATAGTGCCACATAAGTCTATGCAGGTTAATTTAACCCTTTYATTATGTCTGGGATATCCTGGCTGTAAAGCAACAGAAAACTACTTGATGTCAACATGCTCTAAGATGTTCTAATTAAACCTCTGCTGGTCCATCATATCAGGTTCAAGACGTTGAAGTCTGCTTTTACATGGTGTGAACTTCAGGGTCAAAGCCCTAAGAAGGTAGAAGAGAGACTAGGATAAATAAATCTGATATTATCTCAAGAGTAGCACCTGGAAACCAAGATGGAGCAGTTCCATTGCAACYAGATCTGCATAAGTCAGAGCAAAAACTAAACTACAAAATTGTCACTAAGTTGTAAAACTTCCTTCCTGTATGGAGAGAATCAGTGGTGGATGAAGATAGCTGACTTCTCTGATAATGAACACCCCTAGGTAAAAGCAAACCACTTAACATRCTGGCCCTTTTGGTCTTTTACGAGTCAATAGCTGAATAAAAATATCTCCATTTGTCAAGTTAAAGCACAAAGAATGTTTACTGAAAAATTGCCAGTGAACCTTTACTCCATCAGAACCTGACAAAGAAAAGCAAAGTGAGATCATGTCAACATTCAATATAGATTTTGCATTACTATTAATGACATGCAACAAATTATCACATGATTTTAATAAATACCAATGAAACTTGCATTACCAAGAGTTACATGGCCCACAACTAAAGCAGAGATTTTTTTAAATAATAATAAYTTGTTACTGTGAAGTTAAACTGAAAATAATCAGAATCAAGAAGAATATCTATAAAAATTAATACAGACAAATATTATTATATAAATTAAAYAGATTTAAAGTCAGAAAACCCCTAACTCAAAATCCAGAGTTAAACTGAGTACCCCTCTTGCACTSCTTTCCTGGTAAATGCACCAAGATATAACAAAATAACATCCCTTTATCCTCTTTTACCCTGCCTGGTCAGTGCACATCTTCACTGTCTCCCTACTTACCCACCCAGCAGCTGCACAACCCTCCCACCCTTGTATCCCTCACTATAACCAAAAGAAAAAGTCCATGGTCATGGGGAAGATGCTTTGCAGTGAACAGGGCTCTGCTGCACTGGTTGTGCCATTTCTTTCTCTGCTCCTGCTTTTAAACTGGAGCTGATGGCACTGTCTTGGCAAGGACTGAACACATAAAAATCACTGCTAAATGATATGCAATTCACTCTCTTCTAAGGCACTGCTCCTTCATCCCTCTGGCACAAAAACAGTTTACTGTGAACTGAATTGTAACTAATCCCTTTGAAATTATTTTTTACCATATACCCTTTATTACTATTTTCCCATATAAACCATTGTTAAATAACAACAGGACCTTCTCATAACACTCAAAATAATTGGCTATTTTGGATGATATTATCAAGACTGTTTAATGTGACTTGGGTGAGTGACTGTTATTCATGCAATTCACCATTAGCCCCTTGACCTGGATCATTGCTGGAGCAAGTTTTATGAGCTTAATTGCACTCCCCCCCTTCCTGTGTAAATTAGTCTGCACAAATAAAAATTCCTAGTTATTGTGCATCAACTTCTTCACAGTTATCTTCTTTTCAGACATCTTCTTCACAGTTAGGAAAGTCTATTAAAAACCAGAACAAACTCCAGTTGTATTTGCTAAACTGTACAAAGCTGAAAAATAAACCAAAGTGTACGAGCTATCGTCATTTTATTAATGAACAAAAGGGCTTTTGTTGATTATGATTATATGTGACCAGACAAGGAAAAACTTCATGAGAGATGATGGAGACAGAGACTAAGAGCTACCACAGCATTGGAAATTACAAAGCTTACTGTGGGGGTCTATATTTGTTATAAGATGGGTTGTTATCTTCAATCTAAAAGCGACCTTGATAAAGTATCTTTTGACACTTTTACTGCTCCTTTAAATGAAATATTCCCTATATCTTCAAGAATCAGCTTGAGTGGAATTGACTCTGTAGCTCAGCTTYACAAAGACGGGGAAACATTTTCTAATTTAAAAGAAATTTGAGAAAATAGTTCTATTCCCCTCTCTATTATCTCACCATTCTGGAGCTTAGGTTTCTGAAACATCAACATGCACAGTTTGCTTTACAATCCTTCTGCAGAAATTAGCTGACACCCATCAATGTAGATAACAGAAAGCTGTGGCATTAACACTTGAGAGTGCATTAATCTTTCCCAAATTAAAATCTGCACCACAGCATTTAAGATTGAGGCCACCATGGTTCAGTGCTGTTTGACCGCCAATTTTGATAAAAGTGTTTTAAGAGAGGTGAGACTGAGATAAATTGCCCATGGTTACACAACAGCAGCGAGGGTAAGTGCTCAGTCTATTGGCTGCCACCACAGTGGGGTGTCACGGGTGTTTGTGTGTTTACATAAAGCACAAAACAGAAGGAAAAKAAATACATTACACCATATTTCTTGGAGGTGATATCAATATTATATTTCATTGGTGGGAGACAAATATACCTTCACGTTTGAGTATCTGAAGATAAAGGCACTTTTGGTGGTAAAACAAATGAATATTTTTTCCACTTCCCAAGCCAGTCATTTTCTCTTGAGTTTAAATGCAATCTGCCTGTGCTGAGTGGGTGAGTTAATCTTCAGAGATAACACCAACATGTAGTTCTCAATCCAGCTCTGTCTGAAATGAGCTTTCCAGTCAACACACAGCAAGCAAATCCTTTACCATGTGGGGCAGTTTGCACTGGCCTGAGTCCTGCTGACCTCAAGAGTGACGCTCAGAATGGACCTGGGTCTCAAATTCAGTCCAAGTCTCTCAGCTGAATCACTCCTAATATATGAAATATACCTCTGCAAAGGTTGCAAAGGTTTTGAAATTCCTATTCTTGTGTTTACAGAAAAACCCCCTCCTAGTAAAATATTCAGAGATCTCTGAAACAAAGCCACTGTTGTCCCAGTGTTTTGAAGCCATTATTTCACTGCTGGATGGAAGAATGTGAGAACTCTGCAAGACTTTCAGTCAAAATTCATTGAGTTCCTGGGATTTTTCACATGACCTCAAAATCCTGGAGCAAAGCCCAAGAGCTACAAAGTTGTACAAAATTCACCACCACYTGCTCCAGAAGCCAATAGTACTTCCATGGCCCTGCTTGAAAATAAACGCTACCTGTTTTTTTTAGGAAGTGAAATCAAAATGAGAGGCTGCATTGCATATGACTTCAAGCTTAGTTAAGGACATGAGAGCAAATCAACCCTTTGATGATGGAGTTGGTCATGTTATATAGACATTACTAGACATTGCTGTGGTGATACAGAAAAAAGTGAAGGAAAAAAAAGAAATATTTTAAAAAGAAAAACAGAGGAAATAAAAGAAAAAATATTACTATTTATCTTTTAGTTATAACATATCCAGACATGTTACATCCAAGAACAGCTTAGATTCTTCTGTATTTCTTGGGATTCTTTTTCACTTGAAAACCAAATTAAAATTTAACTGAAAGGAATGCACATTACTTTCTATCTCCAGAGATMTTGTAAGAGCTCACAAGGGCTGCTAGGGCCAAATGGTGACAAYACAACTCCTAGAAGTAGTTTGGTTCAATTTGGAGACTTGATTCACAACAAGAAAGCACAGAGTAAAGCAGATGCTATCAGTCTGTGCTGATTAGACTGGCCAATGTGATACCAATTATTATACTTTCAATTTGAAACTTTCCTGCTGATCTGACTAATCTGTGCTATTAGAGGTTTGAATAATTAGACAAACTAGATTGAACATTAAGCTGAACTATCCCTGTGAAGAAGTGGAGGATAAGCCAGAGGACACCAATCTTAGCCTTAGATGCAGAGAGACAGCAGGACAATCCACCAAAATCAGACAGGCAGAGATGGAAACCTGGCTGATACAACTATTCRTTGGAATGGACTGTGGCAATAAGAATAATTGTGGTAATAAGAATAATAAGCTGTAATTGTAATTTATTATTTCATTAGAAATCCCAGCACATTAAATATTGTACTTCAGAAATTCATTATCAGCAAAGGGAGCTCTGGTTGGGGTCTGACATGGGGTGTGAGACTCAGAAGATGAAATTTGCATCTCCAGATTGATTCCCAAGGGGAAACCAAACCCATCATGCCAGCCACTCCAGAAACACCTTAACTGGGTGAGTGAACATACTGGGGAAGACACACTGAAATAACAAAGAATCAGGACTGCTCATGTGTTCAAATAAGAAATTACAGTTCTGATGAAGCAACTGGGGCTGCAGCCTGAGCAGTCCCTCTGTGCACCCTCTAACAAAGCACATGAGTAAGGACTTCAGTGCTGCTGCTCATACAGCTGCAGAGGCTGCAACCAGCCAGGAATCTGGAGTGACCAGAGATGCTGTAAATTGTCTTCACGTTATTTAATTGTAATTTGTTAAATATAAATGCATAACTTAAATAAACACTCACAATCCCACATTGTATGGAAGCACACAGCTCCCTCTGARCAGCCAGGGATCCTGCATGAGCATCTGAGGCTGAATTTTAAGCTCATTCAGGTTACAAATAGTGGTATTCACTGCAGTTGTATAAAAGTGACCTGCATGTTCCTGATGCATGGAGGGTTAGGATGCAGTTGTTAAATCCAAGAAGCAGCTAGGCTTTAAAGATTTGCAATTGCACCAAAAGCACCRATAAAGAACAGTTGATTTCTCTCATTATGTAAAATATGGATGCTCTTGTCTTGGCCAAAGAGGTGAGAGCATAAGATTTCCTGCTACTTACAGGTCGTTTGGTTGAAAAACATTGTCCCGTTGCAGTTTGGTCTATTGGCAATTAGATAACAAATACAGGACATGTAGATGGAGTCAAAACCATTGCTGTGCTTTACAGCCTGCTTGTACRATAACTCTCTAGCTGGAAATGCAAAATGAAAAAAAAAAATCCCAGATAAAAACCACAGAGCAGAACTGTAAAGTAGCAAAGCCCTGCTCATTTCAACACAGCTGTTGAATTTACTGAGGATTCTGTCCCTTACTGCTGAATTTTGAAGCTTCTGTAATTAACTAGGAAAAAACCCATTAAAGGTGCTTGCAAGGTTTTTTCCCCATGCAAATTTTACGTCCCTTCCAAATCAGGTTCCATGTGAATGTGAAGATCATGCCAGAAACRTGAGACTTTTTAGAGGTGTATGTAGAGAAGGAGCTGTGCAGAGCACAAATGGGAAATTGGGATATCCAATAGAAAATACCAAACAAAGAGGTCTGAAAAAATCCTTTTGTGATTGTAGATTGATCAAAGAGACAAATAAATTAAATATGGTATTTGTTAAACAGAGAAGGTCATAGACTCATAGAATCATTCAGGTTGGAAAACACTCCTAGACCATTGAGTCCAACCATTAACTCAGTATTGCCAAGGCCACCACTAAACCATGTCCCCAAGAACCATATCCACACCTCTTAAATCCCTCCAGGGATGGTAACTCCACSRCTYCTCTGGGCAGCCTTTTCCAGTGGTTGATCACTCTTTAGGTGAAGAAATTTTTCTTAATGTCCAATGTAAACCTCCCATAGCATATCTTGAGGCTATTTCTTCTCATTCTATCACTTGATTTTTTGAGAGAAGAGAGCTTCCCCCACCTGGCTGCAACAGTCTTTTAGGTACTTGTAGAGAGCAATGATCCAAGCTTTTAGGTCAACAACTTTCATTTTTTAAATTATCACCTCAAGTAGTAGAATTTTTTTAAGAAAGCAGTTTGAGATAAGATTACCTTTCCCACTGGTGCCTACAATAAATGTTCCTTATTATTTGCATGAAAAATTACCAGATTTCAAGATGCAGGACTTGAAAAGCTTGGGAGCCAGAGACACTTTCATTGCACCACTAAAACCAAGACACTTCTGGAGAACAGTATTTCTTCCCATTTGCATATAAGCACATATTTATATCACACTGAGAGTGACTGCTACCCATGAAATGAGTGGCACAGCATAACAACAACCACAATAATGACAATCTTTTCATTCCATCACCTGCACCATGTCCCACTAATATGTGTTTCTGGAATTCAAGCAAACATCCCAGGATGTGTCAATCTTAATATCCACCTCTACATTCTCTCCTTCCCTGCACTGGCTCAGAACTGTAACAGGTATCTATGTCTGGCCAAATGCATAACTTTAATTTGAAATTAAAATTAATGTTTTATATTAACATAAATRCATTTTTGTTTGTGCATGTAGTTAAAAATCACTCAATTCATTTGAATGTGAAKATCAAGTTCTCTTAATCAAATCCCAGGCTCTGCACCTCCTTTAAACCTTGATGGGCAGCACCGATGAGCCGTGCCTTGTGTTTGGGTTTGACAGTGAGGGGAACACRCATGCAGCTGTACCAGGACAAGCCCAGTGCATCTCACACTGCTTTACCTGCCTGCTGCCACTGCCAGTCAAGGGCAACCATCCTGTGTTCCATGAGAACTGCAACAAGGTTTTGCAAATCAATTAAAACCCACATTGTCACCTCTCTGTACACAAACAGCACAGAAATGCCAGGTCATTATTTTTCYCCAACAATTCAGCCCTTCAAGTTACATTTTTGTCACCCTTTACCTCAATGTCCACATTGTGGCTGTCAAGCCAGGAAGCAGCATGACAGCCACATCTCGAAGAGCCATCTTTCCCTCTCAAATAATCTAGTTTGCAATGGGTATCTTTACCTACTATTCTTCTATTTTCCATCTCATAAGCCGCCATGAAATTGGCATTTAAAACTAATTGTACGGTAAAACCCCGCRGATTCCAGAAGCCGTGTCTGAGATTTGCAGCCAGGCAGGGGGACTAGATTCCCCCCGTATTAGTTTTTCTGTCTGCTACATAACTGTGAATGAGTGCTAAAGGGGATTATTAGGCCCCAGTGGTGAGATAGAGTGCATATAACTAATCTGCATTGCTTATCTCAAGCAGACAGTGGTCTGTCAGGACCTGTCTACATGCCCTCCATGCTTGTCCCTTGCCTTTATTGTCTTGCCGCTGCTGTTGCTGCTGGTGGCTCTCCTGTGCTCTTATAAACAACCAATTACTGCCCCAAACAGATGTCTGTGGCTATGATCAAATAATTCAGTTGGAGTGAAGAGGCCTTAAACAGGTCAATTCCATTCAGTTAGACATGGTATCTGAGCGAAGGCGAAAGGAGGCACTGCAGGGTGACCTGAACTTGTGAGTTATTGAGAGCAGGTAAAGTTAGGACAGCAGATAATGAATCAGCTTTTGCTGGTTAACACTGTAAAAATACATAAAATGAAAGCGGAAGAATTATTTAAAGTCTCTCTTGCTATCAAAAATTGAATGGGTTTTTTTAAGGGAAAAGAGAATTCCTTTACAAAGTACAACATTTTCATGTTATGCATTTGAATTCATAGAAGACACATTCCTCCCTGAAATGAGCCATTAGTTTATAAAGCTAAAAATTTATATATAGAAACAGAAGAGCAGTGAGTAAGCTTGGTAGGAAATTTTTAATTAATTCTGGTACTGCTGAACCATGATCTCAACTAAGAAAACTTGATACATGTGCTTTTGACAAAGTATGATTTCCATTAAAATATTGGGCAAACTTCAGGGTTTATAGCTTGTCCGTTCAATAAATTTGTATTTAGCTTTTGTCTTCCTCAGACTGCAGAGGAAACAATGCGTATCAGGCAGATGCTCAGGCATCAGAACAATTAATGTAGCCTTCAAAAAGAAAAAACAAAAAGAGAGCAGCTTTAAATCTTTTGTGCCTGTGCACCCACCAACCACCCTACACACGATCATAAAAATACACAGTTATTTGATGGGTAGTTATGTTAAGCTGTAACCATAACCAAAAGCCATGACCAAGGGGGTGAACGAGAGAATCCTTTTATTGTCCCCTCCTGATTTAATAGCTTTTACAGCAAGATTTTCCATTTTGCCCTGCTGTCATACAGTCACCCAAGCATAATGGCCTGTTCACTATAAAATTCATTGGGGATTGGACCCAGAGAAACAAGGAAATTCCCTTGCAAGACCGAATCAATACTATTCATGTTATGTCTAACTAAGATATATAAATATTCATATGCCCAGGTAAAGCTCAGTCAGCCAAAAAAGGGTTGCAAACACTGGAAAAATCTGAGACAGTTTCACTCAGTCTCACAGAAATTTTTCAAAAAACTTCTCAGACACCTCCACAACCAGGAGAGAGTCTTTTCCCAAAAGAACTTAGGGTCTCTGGACATGGTTTTAGCACAGAGCCTCATGCAGAAGGCAGAGAGAAGCTGGCTCCCACATAAAGGAGCACTCGGAGGGATCATTCATAGAAGCAACATCTCTAGACCTTCAACAGCCCTTTTATCTCAAATCAGCAATGAGTTGCATATGCTTTTCATACTCTTTGGAAAAATAAATCCTGTAGCAAGGACAGGGGTTTTGGAAGACCAGAAGATGAAGGAGCAGCAGCTGTAGGGTCCCCTTCATGGGAACTGAAGACAAAACCAGAAGTAAACAAGAAGTGGTGAGCAAATCCAGAATATATGAAATGAAAGAGACTGGCATTTTGCATGCAGATGGAATAGACAGAGAGACAGATATAAATATAGGAAAAGAGGAGATAAGAGAAGGACTGAGAAGGGGAGAAAAGGCAAACAGGTCTTTGAGAGTGGTGAGGCAACACTGGAGAAACATTACCAAGGCTGACGTCCCCATTGAAGGTTGAGTTAGAGATGCTAAAGCAATTATTTAATGTTTATTACCAAGAAAGGTCTTAAAATAGGTTTAAAACTTAGTCTTATGATGGAATACGGTTTACAGTGAGGAGCGAAGCCATGGCTGAAAGGAAGAAATCTTCTTGAAGCCGTGGTCCAATTTCCAGTCAATTCCTTGTTAATCTCAGTGTAGTCTGGACCACAGACCTTAGCTCTGGAAAGTGAGACCATACCTGGAAACTTCACAACATATATGATCCCAGTGCAATTTTCATAATAAAAAACTGAGTGAACACCTGGTCCTCCAGCTTATTTCGTGCTGTTWGCTGCTAGAGCAACTCAGCATTTCTCAGCTGCCTGACAAGGTTTATCTAGGAAAGCATTCTTAGATATATCTGTACAAACAGCTGGTATCCCAGATCACAGTCACAATTTTCACAGAATAAACTCATGATATTTACCTACAGTTTTTCAGTTAACACACCCTGCAATTTGTACTTGCTTATCTCTGCTCCATACATTTAAGACTTAATCTTTAATTACAAATCAATTTTTCCCAAACCACTTATTGTAGGTACTTCTCCACCAGCTAATTCTGATTTCTCATTAGGAGACACCTTATTCACATCTGCAGACCAAAAGAGTGTCTTCCTCCATCCTTCCTTCCTCCATGTTGTCACATTGAAAATAAGCTTAATTATTCTACTTTTCTTCTTAGACACAGACTTCCTATATTTGACAGCTTCTGAGGTGTGGTTTGATCAAAGAAATAGAATATGTCACAAAATAGAAAAGAACAGAAATAGCATAAACCATAGCCAGATCACAGAAAATCTCAGGAAGTAGATTCCTAGTCCACTTTCTTGCTGAAAAAAACTGAAAGTACAAAACATGCAGTCTTCAAGCCTGGGATGCAATTAAAGACCTAAAATGCAATCTTGAAAACCATCTTGGGTGTTTTGTTATTAGCTGCTCATCATCTTTCTAAATTCATCTGTGCTACTTCCCACCCTCATGGTCAACACTGGCTCCTAACAGTCTGAACTGCTAAATTCAGACTAAACACTTAAATTCAGCTAAATTAGTTAAGTATTTCAATTTGGAGAACTATTTAAGCAGTAACCAAATACATTGGTAAAAAGAGAAAATATTTGAGTAAACTTTTTTAACCTGTTTTGTAAAAGCAGTCCAAGCAGGGAAAGGTCCTGTACCTGCAGTGTTTTGCCACATCCTGGGGCTCCCAGGATGTTGCAGCTCCCAGCTCAGAAACATGCCCTCTTCAGCCTTCCACAGAAATCTACACCATCTTTGGATATTTAAGGAAGCACCATCAACAGAACAACCTATTATTTAARCAAGGGACTGACCTGAAACACCTGTCCACTGCTGTGCTGCATTAACCTTACCAGCTGAAACCTCTCTGCTTGAAACACTTAGGAACTCTATTAGTCACAAGGGTAGCCAGTGAAACACAGTGGCCCAGAGGATGACTCAAACAGCTAAAACCACCTGACATTCTCTGAAGTTAAGAAAAGCTTCAGCTGAAGGAGAACAAGAGCCAGGAAATCCTTTCCTAGCGCCTTGATTTAAAAGAAAATAAAGAAAACTCTTAAGTGTGAAGTCAGTTGCTGAGCTGGCACACAAACATTGAGCCAGATTCTGCCTTGCCTTTCACGCAGAAAACTGCAAATGGTGCAATATGGCTTATCCTTGGCCTCTCTTTAAAGCCTATCTGCAGAATCCTCTACAGGCACAGGGCTCCCACAGACCACAGCTAAATTACAGCTGCATTTCAATGACTAGCAGCTCCATTATTTTTCCCTTACCAATAGCAATGTGCATGCACACATTGCCAGGCCATGGTGTTGGGAAGATCAGCTCTGCCTTCAACACCTGTTTGCATCTTTGCTCATGCCCATGTTAAAACTGGCTTTTATACAACCAGCCCCTGCATAAAACCACCTGCTGGATGGATACTCTTGGGTCATTCAAGTACAGTTTTACAAGATCAACACCAACAAGAATATGTGCCAGAGTATTTCTTTACAACACAGGTTAGACTTGAGATGCTGKTCACAGAAGTTATTATAACTTGAGTGTTGGGGGACTTACTGTCAAAAGTATCAAGAGTTCATTAAAAAGTAATTAAGCAAGAGAATACCTATGAGGAAATACTGAATTCTCATGAGGGAATGCAAGCCAAGTCACCAATCAGAGACCAACTCTGAGGTGTAGGCTACAAGAAAATAAAATTGGCAAATAGCATAAGCAGAACAAACTGATTTCTGCTCTCTCATGACCRCCATAAACCTGGCTTGGTGTTAGTCCAGAATGGGTGGGAAGAGATCCCAGGCAAGTAATGCTTGCTGATCCCTGGAGGGTTTCCAGTTTAGCACACAAGTAGGTGTAKTCTCAACCCAGATACTCTTAGAAACAATCATTGTACCACTGGTTTGTGCTGAATAACTAATTAACCTTAGCTTCAGCCCAAAGGAGGTAAAAAACACTCAACATGCATTTAGCAGTGATAAAAATCAATCTGTAAAAGAACAGATGTGGCCCCTGGTTTGGTTGGGATATTTCTAAAATATTAAACCATCCTTCCTGTAATATAAATAACAGGAGCGTAATTGAATTAATATTGACGAATAGTAATTGCTCCTTGTTCCTCAAGTCTGCCTTTTATTAGTGGGAGGAGTGGTGGAGGTTATTGTCTCTCAAAAAAAAAAAAATCCCAAGGCCTGGAGGCACCTTTTCTGCCTTATTATTATTGTAATAATGAGGGCAACTGATTTGATCTCTCCTTACACAATACTGCAGCACAGCGATGGCTAAATAAACAGCCAAAGTCCTTTTGTCCCTGTGGGCTGTTTCTAGGTAATTAAAATCAATAGGATCTTTCTCAGAGGATCTCTTTAACCTCATAGAGCTACACTGTTCTGAGCAGCCAATGTAAAACAAACAAATGAACTCGCAGTCCTTGTTGATGGGGAAAATAAAATACAAGCAACACATTATTTTATTAGGAAAATATTGGTTTTGGAGAAGGGTCATGGAAGAGCCTGTATTTAAAGCTTTCTGGTTTTTTATTTCTTTCTCCTTTCCTACCTCCTCCCCCCCACCCCACTTCTTAAAAAAAAATACTCTGGCAGCATCCTGTATTCCCAGAGGTCATGTGAGCTAAAATAGTCCATTGATCTTCCTTCTTACAGAAGGGGAATAGGCAACAGAGGGAAAATAAACATTACCCACTTGAGGCTTGTGACGACTCAACTTCTCTGCACAAGGTGCTGAGCATTTAAGGTTCAAGAGGGGAATGAGTCAAGGTCCCCAGGACTTCACTGATGCGGGTTCATGCAGCTGCATGTCATTCGGGACCAGGACAGGGCAGGCTTTGGGGGCTGGGATCCCTGGGTACACCAATCCTGTGGYAGATATCACTGATACAGCTCCCAGGGAGTTTTGGTGGTGATGACCAGTAAGACAYATGCAAAAGTCAGGAAGAAAAGGATTCACACCCCGCCATGGAAGATTTTTGAATCCTGAGCTGTCTTGGAAGACACAACGCTGCTGAACACACCTTAACGCTTCCTTGGGACAAACCTACTCGGGGATCTCTTGTCCAGGWACACAACAAGGTGAGCTGAGCTTTGGCCTGACTCACTGGCAGCCTCTCCTTRTGCTGTCCCTTGTCACCTGGAAAAGAGCCAAACTCCCACCTGGCTGCACCCTCCTGCCAGGAAATTTTAGAGAGCATTAAGGTCTGCCCTGAACCTCCTTTCCTCCAGYGAGTGYCCCCAGCTCCCACAGCTGCTGCTCATCAGACTTGTGCTCCAGACCCTTCCCTAGCTCTGTCCTTCTCTGGACAYGCTCCAGCACCTCAATGTCTGTCTTGTAGTGAGGGGCCAAAGATGCTCAGGAGTGGGTGGGGAGAGTGAGTGTTGAGCTCAGAATACCTTAAAAMAAGGTGTTACTTAAAGTACACAAGCAATGTAGTAACTGCTACAAGAACACTGAAGCTGCTCTCACTGGTATCTCTGCTCCAGGATCCAGTCTGAGCTGTGGCAGCTGCTGTACATGATACAAGACAATAGGAAAGCTTCCAGTGCCTTTCAGGACACAATGAAAGGAAAATCCCTCTGTGCCTGGGTTTTTGGCATTCTGACTGTTGGGGCTTTGACCACAGCAAGGCTCTGCCTGGGAACAAGGAGAACCTGAGGCATGTACTGCACATGCCACCATGATGTTACATGTGCCAGGACCTGCCACTGAGTGTTAACTGATGTTCCTGATGTATATAAAATCCATTTCCAATTGCTCATAGACCCAGCAACCTTTAATCTTATTAACTGAAAGGTTTTCTTCTTAGGTTTGTGCCTCTGGAAAATGTAACCTCTGGAATGATTCAGAAAAGTGGGGCAGCTGTTTTCAAAGGAAAAAAAAAGTTGAAAATAAAAGACACAGGCATTAAACAATCACATGYTGGGAATTTTTTCCTCTGAACAGCAGTAACACCTTTATGTGCTGGGCAGCAACTTGCTATTTGCAGGTGAGGTGGTGAAAAGGAGCCATAACCATGGAGATCTTTCAGCTAAGAGCTGTGAAAAAAAAAATCTGTGTTCACTTGCTCAGTAYAGGTTTTTGTGTTCACTTGCTCAGTAGAGGTTTCCTTAGATTCTACTGACTCTTGAACAAATAATAACACTTATAAAAGAAAGAGATCCTGTACACAACGAGGCAAACTGCAGACAAGGTTGGGAGAGACCCTGAAACCAGGTGGGACTGAGCCACCAGCACAGGAGGGAGCAGAGAGGCAACAGATCCAAGAGGGTGAGGCAAATCTGAATTCTCTGTGCCCACCTCTGCAGGAAGACAACTCCCAGGTCGTGTCCCTCCTGTGAAATTCTCAGCAGGGAGGGAGGGGTTTATTTTTTTATTCCAAATCTAGTTAAATGCCACTGACCAGCCTTGAAAGGCCCATATTTAACTGCAGAAAATTAAGGTTTGACAGCACCACACAGAATCACCAGCTCTCTCCTGCTCTCCAAAAACAGGTTCAGATACAGCTGCACCATTCCTGATGGATGGTTATCTGACATTAAATTAAATACCTCAAACATAAGAGACCCCAATATTTCCCTACCCATCATATTCCAGCATTTCACCATCCTGACCCATAAAATGTTTTCCTAATTTGCAACACTGAATGCAATTTGAGCCCACAACAGCAGTAGATCATCTCCTCCTCTCCTGCAACAAGACCTAATATGTAATAGTTGAAGACTATATTAGCACTATTTAACCCAAATGAAAGAATCAAATATTATTTTAGCATTTGAAAATCTAAAGGTTTGTGGTAATTTTATCACTCTGCTTGTATTCACTCTCTAGTTGGTCCACCTCTTCCTTGGAGCAAAGTGTCCAGCTTGGAGTCCATATTCCAGTGAGGCATTTGGATGTATGTACTGAACTGCTGCTTCCTGTTAGCAAAAGGCTTTGAAAGGCTGCTCTTGTCCAATTTGTGCATTTCTGACCATCTTCACCCCTCAGGAAGGTGAGGATAGCCTTTCATAAGACACATCAACACTAAATTCATAAAGATGAATTAATTGCAGAGATGTGTTTACTCCCTTGAATTTCTACAGATTTTATCCTATTACAGGATGGAGATTTAAAAAGTTGGTCTCAAGTGAAAAGGAAAAACAACTTTGGTTTTTAACAGCTTRTTCAGAAAAGTGTCTTTCCTTTGGTTTCTATTATCTTTATTCCTACTGCTGTAGGCTATATTACAGTTTCATAAAATATTTGCTGTACTATTCACACTGCTAAAGCTCCTGTGAATGGAATAATTCGTGAACATAATATTGAATTCTTCACCTTTCGTCTACACATGCATGGAAAGGAAGCTTTTTTACATATTTCAAAACAAAACAATCAGATACAAAGGAAATTATGTAAAAGCTGATTAAAGATAATGGAACTCTTGTGAATAAAATTGCATCTCACTTACCTCCATGCATGTTATAGACAATTATAGGTTAAGTGTGCAGAAAGCTGGTGCTTCTGGTTTCAGTTCAGGGAAACTCTCTTATCKCTATAATTTGCCTGAGAGAGGAGATGAGCTGAGTTCCAGCTCCTTTTCCATATAAAGGAATTAATTGATTGTGTTTATACTGCGCTGTGCTCAGTAGATGATATCGATTCTCCGGTTTGTGGTTCTCAGTTTGAAGACATCAAATTCAGATGAATGCAAACAGCTGGGGGCTGGGTATGAAAAACCACCCAGGGGTTTCAGCCAAGTAGTTTAGGGCATGAGGGCATTTTTTGTTTTGGCATAGTGGGTTTTTAAAAAAATACTTACCTAATTAACTACTTGGAGCTAAAAATATATGGATAAACTTTGCTCTAGGTAATGGCTCTCTCAGGTGGACCATGCTACCATTTCCTCTCGACTCAAATTCATTTACTAAAAGWCAAGGGGAATATAATTTCTCAAACTGATCTCAGATTGTGGCACTGCACAGAGAGCAAGATGGGTTTGGGAGTCATAGCCCCTTTTGTAAACTATGAGTTTCTGGAGTAGTGTGGCTATTTAATTCTCTGAGGCTTTCATTTCATCTAGGGACCCTCACACCTGAAGTCTGTCTATCAGGCAGCTGCTATTGCTGATCTGGGTATATCTCTGTGGGTCTATTTGAATTACCTAAACTGGAGAGAAGTGTCAGTGTTAAAAGTGAGTGGCAGCTTTGTATTATCTAGTCTACAATTACAGCAATTGCACCTCTTAAAATATTAATCAGTTGACTGCATATTTTAAATAAGCAAATTATTTCTTGAGCTCTGTGGCAGCCATGAAGCCTGCCCTTTGCAAGGGTGCTGGAATAATCCACTGAGAAAYTCAAATCCAGTGATCACTCCCTAATAACCCATCATGCTGCAAGCTCTACAATGACCATAAAAAAAAAACATGCACAAACAGCCCCCAAGGCAGGACAAATGTAACACACCATCCAGCACAGCAGCCAGTCTGAGAAGTTGTGGCAATCAAGWTACTTTCCCCCATTTGGGACATTCATGCATCATTCACTCTGKCTCCACTCTGCTCTGCCACTCATGGAGTTATCTGGCCATTTCTAACTCATGAGAATAATTTATCTGCCTTTGTACCTATAGATATTCAGGTACATGCTGGTTATTCTGCATCTCATGCCTGGAGCTCCTACACAGGGCGGGCAGTATCAGACCATCAGAAGAGATGAGACCAAAGTAAAATTAAAATACTGTTTGCTTGTGCTACTTTGCTCTGAATCCAAAATTACTCCACAGAGAACARGGCRGATTTAAACTTCTACTGAGTCAGAACTCTCCATGATTTTGAACTTGCAGCAGCATTTTACACCCACTGCTAAAAAGTGCACCTAGCCCCTAAAAAGTGCACCTAGCCCTGCAAGGTGGGGTTTAGACTTTGGAAGAGTTACTGCTGATTTACAGCAGGAGGACTGAGTCCACGAAGCAGAGTTACTCTGCACTCTCCATATTTACCTACCTCTGTAAGTTGACACATCTTCAAGGACAGCATTTGTTTCATAGATACATAAACTCACATGGATATTACAGAGTGAATATCCTCTGCTCCATGTTCAACCCTGTCTCTCTGTGTTTAAACAATATTTCTTCTTCGAAATTACCACTGAGTTGGCAACACTTTAATTTTCAACCTGAATTTGAACAGGACAAGAAATTTCACCCAATAGAGCCTCTCTCCTTAAGCTGCCGTTCACAACCTCTCACGGCTTTTCAGACTTAATTTTCTGTAGATTGCTTGCCCACTCGAGAGGAGAAACTGGAATGCTCTCAGCCTGCAGAGCTGGTGCCTGCAAAAAGATGTCAGGATCATTCACTGCAGCCCCTGGATGGAAGCTTAACTGCTGGTGGCTGCTTTTAGCACGTCAATGTGAATTACTTGACTGGCAAAACTAAGCAGCAATTAAACACCTCACCACTAAGCGGAAATGAGAAATTTACTGTTTGGTCTTCAGATAAGCTAGAGCCTCCTGTGAGCTACTGTTATCAAACCCCAGGGAGGACTAGTTAGAGTCAGAACAGTCTCAGTCTGTGGCCAAAAGGGGAAATATTTCTAGTGATAAAAATTGATTTCTTTTTCATTCTCCCGTGAGTTTTCCTTGAGTGCTGATAGCAGAGGCCATGGGAAGGAAAGGGCATTGAGATTGCACCTGGAAACAACTGTGTTGTACTGCTCAGTTTAGTTAAGGACACAGTGGATGGGAACAGGACAGGCAAAGCCCTCTCCATGTCAGCAGCCACCTTAACAGGGGACAAAGAAACAAGTGAAAGTCCACTTGTACACACACAGGAGGCAACAAGAGAGAAACAGCCCTCCTCAGCAATATCAACAATCCAAGTCTGAGATTTCCTGTTGGTCCTTTTCTACTTGYCTGTCAATGTCTAGAATCTCAGTGAAAACACTAATATTTTGCAGAAAGTGCCAACAACCACTTGATATTACCTCACTTTCTCTTTTCCCCTTACTGAGTTTTTTCTCTCATTGCCTTTAATCCAAATTTTTCTCATCTCTAAACAACCACAAGCAGGCTACAGGCAGGGGAAAGCAGAAGGAACACCCAGGGCAAAACTGATCTCTACTTTGCTCYGAATCCAAAATCAATCCACAGAGAACAAGGCAGATTTAAACTTCTACTGAGTCAGAACTCTCTATGATTTTGAACCTGCAGCAGCATCTTACACCCATTGCTAAAAAGTGCACCATTTCATGGTCCTCATCATAGTGATGTGGTTCTCTTTCATTGATCTTGAATTTAACTGACTGATATTAGAAGTGTAGCTTTCTGGTGTGTCCTCTCCATAAAGACCATTCAAACATTTTAAAATAGATTTTTCCATGGGCCACTGTTGCTAAACTGTGCATCTCCTCCAATCCACTCACAAAACAATTTTCAATATCCAGTGAACTCTGATCATAGGGCTATTTCYTTCCATGGTGATCCCATAAATCCCTCTCCTCAGGCAAGGTCACTTAGGCAGACACTGTTTGGTCTAGGAAGGGTTAAAACAAATGTGATTTATGTGCTGCTTTCTGCTCCTGGATGGTTCACATCTGGCCAGTCCATCAGCACCTAGATGACATCTGGACAAGCAGCAGCTCGGGGAGATGCTGAGATCACACAGCTATAACAGAGTAACAGGTGGGGTTTTGTGTGTTGAGAATGCAATTTGTGATGTTGCTCCACCTGCCACTCACGTACACACACTTTATCTGTACTTCATGGGATTTCAAAGGCTGTCTGTCAGACAAGAAAATTAATTAGTCAATAGGTATTCCTCACAGTCACTTGTGATGAATTTAAAGCTTTGGAGAGCATCAGCTTTAACAGCAGTGCCTGTTTTTCTCAAAGTCTTGGTGATAACTGCTCCATGTTTTATTTAACTAGTGGTGGGATGAGGATGAAGTCTACGTTTCATTTTGCCACTCCTCTTCTTTGATGCAAGACTGGTCCTTCACTTAAAAAAGGGGTAAGTACTTATTTTCCCACAACAAAACACACACCTGCCTATAGGGTCAGAGACTGATCCCACAAAGTGAGTCAGACTCATTCCCCCTCACTACAAGACACACACTGAGCTGCTGGAGCCTGTCCAGAGAAGGACACAGAGCTGGGGAAGGGTCTGGAGCACGAGTCTGATGAGAAGCTGTGGGAATTGGGGGTGTTTAGCCTGGAGAAAAGGAGGCTGARGGGAGAATTTATCTCTACAACCCCCTGACACAAGGTTACACAATTTAGCAATTAAACTGTAAGTTCTTCAGGTGACTACCAGTGTTTTGTCCCCATCTTAAATGGGACTTGCACAGTGACTGGCATAAGGGGGCCTCATCCCCTTCACTCACATCAACATCAAACAACACCTGGAGCCAGTTTTAGGAGTCAATACCACTCCTCAAAGCCAGAGCTGCCCTGGAGAAATGGGCCATGACAGCTAACACATTTCTGGGTAGTTTTAAACCACCTCTGCATGGAATTGTAAATCCTGGGTCTGGCAGCCCAAAAACATGACAGATYGGTTCACATTTATTAAGGAATTCACATTCCTTCATGGTTTTAGGCAGCTGGCTTCACTGTGACAAGCAGGTGAGCAATTTTAAAGAAAATTTCTCTAGCATGCAAATCTTTCACTAAGTAGGTTCTTAATTTTCATGCACATTGGCATCAGTCCCTTGGTTTTACACAGGCTGTGCAGAAAACAGACACGCCAGGAAATAGGAGTTACCGCAGGCTACTTCCAACATCTCAACATAAATTCTACCACATGAGACTGTGACAATCTCTCTGTATTGACAGTACACATTTCTCGCTATTGGGGGGCTTGGTGCATCCAAAATACTTTGGACCACTATTTTAGGATATTTTAGCTCATGCCCTACAAATCCTCTTTTTTCTCTCCTCTAACTGAAAAGAAAGYCAAGGGTATCAAGACCAGGCATCTCTGTCTCCCGCTGGACAAAAGAATTCTGTATCATGTATTCAACTACAATGGCCTGAATTTCGAATTTCACACACAAAATATCCTCGGCCCTGTGTCTGAAAACAATAAGTAGTTATAAATTATACCATGTAGCCCAAAAAGTCAGCCAGCCATGAAGAAAAGGCAACCCTCCCTCTACAAATAACAGGGCTGACCTTTTCCACAGCAAGATATAATGCACCATCAATGTTCAACATTTTAAAGTAATATCTGAGCTCTAATAACAGAGTGCCCAGGCTTTGAGCCCATAATCCAGAAACACCTARGCCAGAGTTTCTATTCACCAGATGCTCATCATTCCACAGTATCAGCGGCAGCAGTGACTTTTCCAATGATTCAAATAGTCCATCATGTTTTCTCCTCCATCAAAGGCACTGAGTACTTGTTGCTTTGCAATAGTCAGGAATACCTAGGTGCAAATCCCAGCTGAATTCCTGACCTTGTTCAATTCAGAAGTTGATTTCTAGCTTTGCAATGGAAAAAAAGGTTGAGGGCCAAAAACATCAAAACTAAAGAAAACCAGATTCTTCATCAAAGTGTATATTTCTTGGTCATAAAAACCAAAAGGTTCCTGTCCCATAGGCTCTTCTACTGCCTTCCTGCACAGTCAGTGACCTGGCCTGTGTTTGACTCCCCACAGCTTGGGCAGCCCACACCACAGTTGCATGTTCTGCATGGGAAATCTTTTTGCCCATATTGCTGGTAACTCATCTGTGCAGCGAGATTAAAAAAACAAAAAGGCTTGAGTGTCCATTTGGCTGCAAACACTGTTTTTCATTCTGCATTCTGGAGGGAGGGTACTTGGTGATCCACCACAAAGCAGCTAGCCCAGGAACAACTCTGTGTGTTTGACTAACCACAYTGGCATTATAGCAATATTTCATCTGCCTAAGGCATTCCTGGAAATCAGGACTAAGGTTCTGKGAGGTATTTGAATGGAAGTCACAAATGTGGCACATCTGTGTKACTGAAAATCCTTGAGCCAGAACTGCCACCAGTGCCAAGCACTGAGATTRCAGGTGAAATTGATGAAGGCTTCCTCTTTTTCCTCATGCTGCATCAGCTTGTGTGAGATCTACAGTTTATCTCTCTTAGCCATTTTTAGCATCTTACCTGCACAAAAAAACAACAGCCCAGAACAAAACACAACCAKGCCACATCCAGGTCTGCCCCCAACCCTGCATGGCATCTGGACGCGCATCCACTGGCATCAATGCTATGGAGCCCGCTGGATTTTTTTCCTTTTGTGCCCAAACAATTTAGAGGAAARGGAAGAAGAGATTTTCAGTGCAGCAGGGTCTCACAATCAGATTTTTTTCAGTATATTCTRGGATGGGAGGATGGCTCTCCTCCCCCCTCTCAGCAAGTCAGTCAACCTGGAAAGAAGCGGGATGGAAAACTCCACTCCTGATTTAAAATCATTTCAGGCTGAGGTTTTGCCAAAGGAATCACAGCTGTGACATGCCCACCACTCTAACCATGGTGAATGAATCTGGCCATGAATCGTTAAGCTCCCCAAGCATCCACTGCTCTCAGCCTGCTACTAATCACTCAAAAATCTGGCTCTCCGGTCTATTTGTTGTAAGAAATTGCTCCAATTCAAAAGGATGAGCTGGAAGTTTAATATTAATCAAAACAGGGCACGTACCAGCAGATATGCAGTTTAAGCCTAAGTGTGAGATAAAAGAAAATAATTGTGTTCACCAAATTCTACACTGACATGAGAAAAATGCCTCACTAGGGTCGAGGCCAAGCAGAGGCAGCCACCTCTTCCCAGCCTCTCTGGGGCTGGAGCACGTGCAGAGGTGGAGTTTGATGTATTCTTTTTTGTTCAAGAGCGTTGCTGGTGCGGCCAAAGCACAAGTGCAAAAAAAATTCCATTCAGGGGCATCTTACTYGGCTGCAGATGTTGGATTTGACTTCTAAGCCGTTATCCAGGCTGCAGTGAGAAGTGGGAATTTGGGGGCCATAATTCATTTCATCTTAAGGCAGTTGTCCAGAGCAGATTAAATGAAACATCATTGGAACTGGGAGATGGGAAGGGCACCTGGCTGTGGGGGTCACTGCAGGAGCAGGGCAGCAGCAGCACCCTGGGGCTCACCAGGGCTCAGATGAGTTGGAAACAGCTTAATTGAAAGTCTGGCAATATCTTAGCAGCTCCTTCCTTTGGAAACCCAGTCCTTGTTTCCAGACAAACCTGTTCAACCCATTTCTAATTAATTGAGTTCTGCTTTAAAACCAGTAACGGTGTGGCTGCACTCTGCAATTGTCCTCCAGTGTCAAAAAAATGATACATGTGTTAATATCCTGCACATTTTAGGCTCCGAGAAGCAAACTGACCCTGTGGAACAGTCATTAGTTGTTTTTTAATTAACTGCTTCACAATTTCTCCCAGATCTTGCAACAACTTGCAGAAATGGGGAAGCAAAGCAGCTCAGCAATAAACGGCAGCAGTTGTGCTCATATGCCAGAACAACTTTTGTTCTCATGGATGTTTGTCACAAGGCTGTCTCCCTTCTACCAGCACCAAATCTACATCAAATGGAGTTTTTAAAACAATGTAATGAGAGTACTCACCATTAAACTCCCATCTTCATTAGTATCTCATTTAAGTGCTGAATTTATATCCCAAAGCATCCTTAATTTATTGATTGTTTCTAGGAGGGTTTTTCTCCCGCATTATTTTTCTTTCTATTTAGCATCAATTAGTGGAATCTGGGCAATGATTCGGATTCAGGTTTTAACATGGAGGGTTACAGATGTTCAAATTATTTTACTAAGCTGCCACCAATGATCTCATAGGCAAAATTTCAAAACTGACGTCTCCACCAAGACACAGCCACCCTTGTCYAGAGCACTCAACTGCACTGAGCAAGGAAGTCGGAGCCTATCCCCTCTCTCCTTCCCCAGGCATTGGATGGAGTTGATCAGGCATGCATTATGGAAAAAAAAAAACACTTGAAAGACCCTGGAAAACCATTGCAAGCTCCTTTTTACATTGCTTAATGTCTGATAGACAAGATCTGGGGAGAAAGAGATTCACAAAGGTAAGGAAATGACCTTTCAGACCCCCACTAGAACCAGGAATGGAGATCAGGAGAACACCTAGAGTATCCATCCCCTCTGCAAGCTCACAATGCAGCTTTCCTGCCTGCTGAGGCTGCTGATGGATCCACAGCCTCAGAGAGGCAGGCCAMAGACAGAGCTCTAAGGAGTTCTAGAAATTCCTGGGTAGGTGTAGTAACCATCAAGACCTCATTTGGCCACAGCCCCAGGAAAGGGCTCAACCAAAACCATTACACAACACCCCCTTTTCTCCAGAAACTGAATAGCAGAGGGAGTGAATGCTTTCAAGAAGGAAAGGAGGCAACATTTTGAAAGCCTGGAAAGAGTATGACATCAATTAGGACCTYCTAATGACTGATCTAATCCCCCAAACCTCAACAGCTACCATCTCCTCAGCTGACTCACTGCCGCTCTTCCAGCAGCTGATTGTGTGGGACAAATCTTGCTGAATGACCTTATCCCAGAGCTAAACTTACAGTGTCCCTGTCACACAGTCTGTTTCTGTTGGACTGGAGTGAACAGCAATGCCAGCAAAGAAAACCAAAAAAGTAAAAAAATCTTTTAAGAAAAGCACTTCACTGAAACCTCAATTACATCATAAAATATGCAGCTTGAACAACTCCTCTTGCTCTGATGTACTCTTCTACCTAACACCAGGCTCTCCCATTTTCCCCTCCTCCACAGAGGAAAATAGGACACCCCCATCACTTCAAACCTGCCTCATTAGAGCCTCAGATGTCACTAGTTTCTTCCTGACCACCAGTTCAGAGCCTGCTGGAAATGGGGCAAATAACTCTGGTAACACCCTTAATTACAGCCTCCTGGCAATGCCTTCTGCAGTGCWGTCAGAAGGGAGCTGCCCTGGATGCAGGAAGCATCACTCAGGGTAAATGTGCTGCCTGTTTAGAACAGGAGGTTGCTCTGAGTCAGAAAATAAGTGGGGAAAAAATCAATTCCGAAATTGAGACCATTCACCAGCATCACTTAGAAGGCCTAACAATAGGGCAGTACTTGGACCTGCTCTGATGTGAATCAATTCTTGACCTCTGCCCTGGAAGAGGAGGCTGTGGTCCATCCCATTACCCCAGGAAGTCACATGTTCTCACTGTGGCACAAAAACTCAGCACCCACAGTCACACCTGCATTTGTTGTTCTGTTGCTTCAGCAAACCTCCCTGGAGCTGTGCAGGGACAGGGATGGGTGTTTGTCAACAGTGGAACCCACAAAGCCAGCCCAGTGTGGATGTGAGCAKCTGTGCAGCCATGGCCCACACAATGGAGAACACACACCCACAGGGAGGATAAAATTTACAATTTCCATCTTCCCTTCTTCCCCATTCCCCTCAGATCAGTCCCTGAGTGGCATTTGACAGTGGCATCACCTACATTACTTTGGTTTTGGCCCCAGACAAGTTGCAGCCCAGAGCACCCAGTGGTTCAGAATAAAGGAGAATAAAATTTGTCTCCAACAAATTCCACCAACCAWGTTGATCAGAAATAGCCAGTGAAACTGAGGGGAAGAGGTTCAATGGGCTCCCCACCACCACAGATGCTGCCCCATGTGTTACATTTCCCTCTTCTGCTGCAAGAGGTTGTGTGCCAATCATGTGTAAATAAATTAAGGGCTGAAGTAGCACCTGCCTAAAAGAACCAGAGAGATTAAATGTACAGCTCTGGAACCCTGACTTCAGGAAAGCAGCAAAAAAAAAGCTCAAACCCACTCATTTGCTCAGTGGTAACCTCACAGAGCAACACTGCATGGTACACACAAAGCATCATTTGAGGTTAAATGGGACCCCTGGGAAAGGAATATGTCCAAGTGCTGCAGCTGCCCAAAATGTTCCCATTTCCAGTTCACAAATCCCAAAGAGCTGCCCGAAATAAAGAAATGCTCAGCAGGCCCTAAGGCATCAAACCAAACCCTCACTCCCCAGCAGGAGCAGTACAGATTATGCTTGAAGGGAGAACAGCTAGATGGAAAAGAAAAAAATACCAGGAAGTGTTTTGATGAGTTTCTATGAACTTGAAAAATCCTATCATTGGCTATAAAGTCACTGAGGAGATTGTGAATGGTGATTGTGCAGCTCTACAAGGTAATTTATCTCCCTGACCAGTACTTCGTAAACTGTCTACTGAACTGCCCTCTGTTAAAACTAAAGATATACAGACACTTGTAAACCTTATCGAGGGGAAAACAACTCAGATAATTTTACACATTTAAATGAAAACCGGATTCTTAGCTTTTCCAGGGAATGAAAATGTCAGCTCTGCTACCAGGGTCCAGTCACCCATGGAAGGGGGGCCAGGAACAGCAAAGCTGAAAAATTACTTGAAAAAATGATGCATGTGGCTGCTCCCACTCCTCCCAGTTGTAGCAGAAAACTGTTGGTTACTGTGCTAATTTTTTCAGCAACTTTACCAAGGCATGTCAAAAAAGCAAATTATTTTTGTTCTGCAGCATTTCCTCAAGCATTTGACTCTATTTTCACCTGTACCAGGGAAAAGGTGTAAASGAGTTCATATTTCTCAGAGAAAAAAAAAGGCTGTTTTACTGTGGCAAATATAATTTTTAAAGATCAAAGGCCTCACCTTTTAATCATTACTTAATCCCAGGAATGGCAATTTAATCTTCATTATGTTACATCTAAATAGGAGGCATGCAAGCTGAATTAAAAGTCAGGATTCAAATTCAAAGGCTCCAACATCTTTGTAGTACCCTCTCAAGTCCAAAGGCTAGAAACTTGCCTAGATTAGTTGGCAGAAACTTGTGGTAATCTCACAAGTTCAAATGTTCTTGTGAAATTTCCATCCAATTGGGCACATCTGAACTGGAACCAGAAGATAGTCTTGGTAAACAACCTGGAACTAGATCAATAGAAAGTGGGGCAGATCTGAAGATTAGACTCTGAAACTCCTTAAATTTGAAAGGCATTAGGTAGCACTTTGAAATAGCACGGGGCAGGGGAGGGAGACAGCACGCTGAGCAAGCAGAGCCCAGCCTGTGCACACAACGAGCCCTGTTGTGACACAGCCACTCCCAGCAGGAATGGCTCCGGTCAGGAAGGGGGGGTTTGCTCCTGGAATTTGTGGGGCTGTGAGCAGGAGTGGCTGGGAAGGGCAGGCACAGAGGAGAATAATTATTGATTTAATCAGAGCAAGTCGGGCCATATGACACAGGGGAACCAGAGGACACCCAGCTGTTCTTCCAGCACAGGCCCCAGAGGTATGGAAATTAATCAAGTAAGGAAAGTATTGCTAAGGACAGCCATTCCTCGCAGGCGGCAGATCTACACTGCTCTGATAGTGAAAACCAAAAAGCAGGTCCAGTGGTCAGAACTTCTGCCCAGACTTGGGATTTCTGCCTCAGTTCTCTCTTTTCCCATACATTTTCCACTTGATTTTGTGCAAGGCCTTTAGACAACTGTGTCCAGGAGCAAACCACAGACAAGTCCCTACAGGACATGTGGACAAGCACTGACTACAGACATTCTCTTGGTTTCCTTTGAAAGGGAGCCTGGATTCATGGATTTGGTGATAAACCACAGAAGT
>JACDOX010000014.1:1289529-1299529 GCA_014549065.1 Cardinalis cardinalis
CAAGAATTTTTCAATATACTTTGGAAAAGATATGACTACCTTACAATGTATCTGTAAGCAATCCTTTCTATACAGCATCTCTTCTGTCACAATAACAGAATTTTTTTTTTACTTTTTTTTTTTTACCATGAATTGTGGAAAGCTGTTGTGTTTCTGTGCTACAGATTTCTCCTGTGACAGGGGAARGCATACACTTTGGAAATATAGTCAGGGTTATGACAGGGAGGTCAGCATAACTGAACCTCAGGACAAAGAAGATCACTAATTTCCAAGATAGCGAGAAATTCCTCTTACATTTGTCAGAGAAAAAGTCATAAACAGATTGATGTTCTTATCTCTATAAAGAGTTGACACTTTTATAACAAAATGAAACTACCTACAAGGGCGTCTGTTCTAATAACAATGATCTAATTTTAAAAAACAGTAATTTTTTTTTTCTTATATAACATTGGAAAAAAAACCACATCATGGCACAGCCTGCACACTCACAGTCCATGGGTTTAGAGCACAGGCTGGTGAAGTATTTAAATGCAGGTTTTGGCTTAAAGAGCATACTTCAACCTATCTCTACCCTGCCAAGCAATTTGGAGGATTTTAAAGGCTTTGCTGAGCTGAGACTTTCATCCCCAAGCTCTCACTCCAGTTTCAGCTGGGAAAGATCRCATCCATATCTTCTAGAATTCTGTGTGTTTAGGATGCTTAGACAATCCCCAGTATGCCTTGGAGACACCTTATAGGAAAAGCATATACAGGAAAACTGGAAATATCCCTTCT
Source organism: Cardinalis cardinalis (assembly GCA_014549065.1). Lineage (NCBI taxonomy): Eukaryota > Metazoa > Chordata > Aves > Passeriformes > Cardinalidae > Cardinalis > Cardinalis cardinalis. Next base: position 1,290,304 of record JACDOX010000014.1, read on the forward strand.
GGAGTTTCCCAGTCCCACTTGGAAGTGGCTCTCCACCTCCACAGCAGTTCTGCCTGACCTTGGACAGGACTTTTGGAAAGGAATCACTTTGAACTGGAGAAGGTTGGACTAAACCAGGGGAGAGGGGCACCTGCTAGCTTGAGAGAACTTGCAAAAGAAAATTAACACATTAAACAGTCATTGAACAGCCCAGGCTGGAAGGGACCTTGAAAGATCATGTGGTTCAAATCCAACCTTTTGTGGGAGAAGAAGCCTAGATGTAACCCCAGCTGTCCTTTGGGACTGGGATGAGTTATAGGCTTCCTAGAGCCGAGAGGAGGTCATTGAAATGATGGAGCCAGATGCTTTATAAAATTTTCTGGTGGGAGCACAAGAGATAAGAGGCACAAGAGGAGACGAGATAGATTGGAAACGATCAGGAAGTTTTTAAGAGTCAAGCAGGGGAGCAGATATGGATGTGCCTCCATCCTTTCAAAGCAAGGCTGGATAAAGCTGTGAGCAGACTGGCCAGATGTGACTCTGATCAGGAGGTAGGACCAGAGGCTTCACCAGGTCCCTTCTAACCTGAATTACTCTACAAGCCTTTGTTTTGAATGCACAGCTCTACACCACAGGCCACAGTTCCCACTACATTCCCCCAGATTAAACCTAACAGTGCATTTTTAAAATCTGAGTTTACGTGAAGCTGAATGACAAAACTCATCTGTGAAAAAAAGAAGACAAACTCATCTGTCCTAGCAGAGCTGGCCAGGTTTAACTGAGAAGAGAGGCTGGCCCTGAGTGTGTTTCTTAAATCCAATTAAATGTCCACAATGCTGTTAATAACATCAAGGCTTTGATTTTACACCACCACTAAATATAGACATAGCCAGCAGCTCAGCACCTCGCCAAAAAATAACAGTGGCCTATTAGTGACATTCCAGTTCTTCAGGGCTGGGAGAGGCTCTGGGAACAGGACACCAGCACCACAGCTACCCTCACTGTGCACTGCAAATCTGTGGTTTCAATGGACCTTGCAAAGGCAGCAGCTCTTGGCTGTGTAAGGCTCCCCAAAAGGAGACTTAAAACATTTCTTCAACTCTTTAGTGGCTTTTGTARGGAAAAGTATTCTCACCCAGCCGTGAGGGTGAGGTAAGAATGCCTGGAACAAGCACAGGACTCAAAGGGTCTGTGGAGTTGAGGAAAACTTGTAAAGCCAAAATCATCTACACAGCTGATCCATTGCTACAGCCATGGCTTCTCTGTGCCCCTCCTCAAATTCATCATGTCCAGTCCCAAGAGAATCTCATTGAATTTGGCCCTGAGTAGTTCAAGAAGACATATTTGCAAATGCATGACATAAAACTGTGAAAAAAATAGTAATTTCCCATCCAACACACCAAATTGCTGCTTTGATGCCTTTATTCTGTGAATGTGAGTGTGAGAAGATCAGTACTTTTAATGGGCTTAATTAGTGTCTGAAAAAATTACTGTTGCCTTAGAAATACAGTTCTGTACTTCAGTTCTGCCATATGTATGCAGTAATGAGTATAAATGCAAATGATTAAATGTAGGAGCCTGCAAAATTACCTTTGTAGCTACTTGTATATAACATAAAAGCAGCTTTCAGTCTCTGAGATATCAGCTTATAATTACATTCATAAAAATAAATTTAAAACTTCAATTAATTCTACAATAGTTACATTAAAAAAAACAGACTTCCCTTTCACAATCGCATTCTCCACTTTTTAGCCTGTACTCAAATAGTGGAAGTTATAAGTTTGTACTTGAGCTTTTCYAACAGCAAACTCTCAGCCTGACCCCTGGCAAGGAAGTCAATGAGAAAATTCTCCAGTTCTGGAAATGTGGGAAGTGAAGGTGGGAACTATGTATTATTAACTGATTAACACACATATTGTGAGTTACACCTCACAAATGCTTTGGTTCAAATTGAACATTTCATTGTATTTTCTCCTGTTTCTATTTTATATAACATGATACCCACTTCTSAAAATGAATAATCATTTCAAAAGTAAACTTACAGATTAAAAAGTTCTGTGCAGKGATTCTGCATTTCACCATTGCCAGGACATGGCTATCAGGAGATAACTCATACTGATGCACTTTTGAAAAGCAGTTCAGTGRCAGTCAGCAACCTCCAGCAACAGAAAAATGGATGTTTCCCTTACCTGTACACTATTTACCCTTCAACACCCCCATTAGCCTATGGATCAGTCTACTCCCAAATGAGTCATATGGTCCTCAGCTGGTTTTCTTAAGCTTCACTTATAAGATGTCCTGCAGTTCTTGAGCATCTTTCCAGTGCTGACCCAGGCACCACTGACAGCCCAGGGAGTTTGCTTCAAGGGCAGCAGAGATGCAGCTGAGGCACCTACACTGAGCCAGGGCAAGGAAAAGCCCAGGATACAAGTGCCTGTGATGGGGCCCCTGTCATAATCACCCAGCATGACCCACAGGCCACAGTCTACTCAGATCACAGACAGGCAGATCCTCACCCCAGACCAYGGCACTATAAAAGCTCCAAAATCTCCCTTTCTAATCCAAGGCCATGGCTGAGCATCAAATATGTGTAGTTGTGTGATGCTGGACAACTGAGTCACACCTGTATTTCCACATCACCTGTGTGCTGTGGGTGCTGCCACACACCATTCCCAAAGGAAAAGAGAGAACTCTTCCACATGTGCACACACAATCCAAGTGGCCTTTTCTATTCCAACACAGAGATTTAGTCACAACTTAGGGTACCTGGGGCAGAGAGGAGAAATTGGTCCTAATTAGCTAAACACACTCTGTGTGCTATTGCTCCACATTGATGGGTTAAGGGAACATATGTCCAAGGAAACAATTTTGTTGTCTCTTCCTCTGTGCGTTTGTTTCTAAACAAGTGAGTTATTGTTTTATTAAGGCAGCGAATTCCCTGATTGATGGCTGCATTCACAGGATGACCTTGTCATTGTTTTCTCAAGTACTTGTAATTGTTACAGTGGAGAACATTGGGCTTTAATTATCTGTGCAAAAAAATTCATACACTCTGGTTACACTCTGCTGATTGTATTGGATTCACCACAATATTTATTTGCCTGAGAGGGAAAAATGGCAACGGCAAGTCAGTCTAAGGACTTTCACAAGAGAAAGTAATGGTGGATATTACAGGTTCCTAAAATACTGTAATAGCAAATAGTAATTCAGGCAAGCCTGGTAATCAGTTGACTCTCAGGTTCAGTACAGATTACCTGCTATTATATCAGGCAGTCTCTCAATCTTGAGAAMATATCTGGTAAGGTCTAAACATTTAAGCCAAAGAGGTACCGAATGTAAATACTGTGGGTTGGCAAACGGTRCCTGCTGCACAAACATCACCACTTCTTCCCTTTTTTGAATGTAATGTATTCATTTCACACCCCTAGCCAGTGGTTAGCATTACCTAATTGCCAGGCATGCTCATTATAATTAATGAAATAATTTCATTCAGATAGCCCTTCAACAAAGTTCAGTCCCCTTGAGGGCTTCCCATCAGCAGCCTGAGACCAAACTTCTGAACCAAAGTGTGTCAGCAGCTGCAGTGGGGACAAGACAAAGAGCAGGGCTRTGAATCTGGGCTCAAAGACACTAAAAACTTAGAAATATACATGGAAAAAACATCACATTGTCAGAAAGACTTCAAAGAAATAAAAGTATATATGTATATATGGGTGTAAATTGGAGAGGTCTATGCCATGCCAGATCCCCATTATTATAACAATACTAAAGCATCAGGGTTTCTGTCACCAACTTACTGTAGAAAACAGGCAGATAGTATTGAGAAACAATAATTCCGTATGAAATATGCCATGAAAGTAAAGTTGAAGGAAAACTGTCAGATACCAGAGATCTGTTTAGTCTAATGGAGAAAAACAAAACCTGGGCCAGTAGCTGGAACTGAGGCAAAAATACCTCAGGTCAGAAATAAGGTGACATTCCCTGCTCTTCYTCCAACAGAGGGTTGGTAACACTTGGAAGGAGCTACTACTTTGAGGAAGAACTCAGATGCCATTCTCAGAGACAGGCTTTAATCAAGCCYTAAAGTCTGTTTGTTCAGGGAACATTTTTCACAGAAAGTGCCATAAAAAAACTAAAAAAATTAAAAAGTCTTCTAATGACTGTCTTGCTTTCATTGCTTTGAAACAACAAAGAGGATGAGTTTTTAAAGAATGTGGCTGAGAGCTGGKGACTCTTTTTAGAAAACCACATTCATGTGTATTGGTAACAACAGAACATAGSTTTTTTTCTGTAAATCCAAAGCAATATAACCCATAAATCCAAAGAAATGTAACAGCCAGAACCAGCCAAGAAACACAGACTTGTTATTACTGAAKTGGGATGAAGTACAGAAATATTTCCACACAGAGACAGAGAATATGGAAAGATTTGGAGTGTGTTAAAGGTACACCAGCTCATAGTCAAGCTCTGAAGAAACAACAGTAAAACATCTCATGAAGGTGAGTCTCTACATAAAAAGACAAATTCTATGGCTGCATGTTCCCTCCCTGATGACTCATTACAGGGATATTCACTACCATAATATAATTGATGCTATTTGCTATTTTAATATATMTTTGAAGTCCATTTTTGTAATTTTCTGCCGCTTTTCATTACATGTGGTAGTGTTTTGAGCAATAGAATGGGTTGGGCTGGAAGGGACATTTAATGGCCCCCTAGTTCTCCAACTCCTTGCCAGGGGCAGGGCCACCTTCCACTATCCCAGGTTGCTCCGAGCCCCATCCAGCCTGKCCTTGAACACTGCCCGGGATGGGGTACCCACAACTTCTCAGAGCAACCAGTTCCTGTGCCTCACCACCCTCAAGGCAAGAATTTTTCCTARTATCTAATTTAATCCTAGCTCTGCAGGTGGGATCTCACAAAAGGGGTGTAGGAGGGCAGAATCCCCCCCTTGCCCGGCTGCCCATGGGCGCAGCCCAGGGGATTTCAGGGCTGCCAGTGCACCTGGCTAATTTAACAGCAAATGCCACAGGGCTGTCATATGTGAGCAGGAAACACATACCATGCTTTGGAGGAACCTGACTCCTGTTTGGATTTTATTATTGAGTTCATTTCTATTCTAATTCCTACATGTCTCCTATGACTGGGCCTTTGCTTTTTCAAGTCCATCTCCCAAATACATGTATTAAATAAAATCTTAGTATTGCTTATGGTGTAAACATCATATTTTTTATTTAAAATTATTTCACAAGCCCATTTTAAAGTTGCTTCAATCCTCAGCTAATCCAGCTAAACTTGCATATATCTGCTGGGGATGACTTAAAAGCCATCATGTCAGCATTGYGGTAGACACAGAAATGTTTGACATACAAAAACACTGATGCAAAGTGACTTCATAGTTAATTCATTTTAGTCCTCAAAACACACATTCAATAGTGAGAAGTGATTTGGGAATAATTTGGTTTGTTATTAGGTTTAACATATTGTGGCAGTATTAAATAAAGCACATATATTCAGGCTAATTCTTTTCATTTTAATTCCCTCAATTAAACTGAGAATGTATTACAGAGGGAACTGARCAAAGCCACTTGTGCCAAATTCTCACCCAAAGCCCACAAAAAGATGCTGCTTTTATTTTGCACCCCTTCCTATACCAGCCTGCCACCTCCAACTGTGGAAAGGAAAAAATAGCTGAAAGTTATTTAAAATGAAAAATGGGCATAGTCACTGCCAGTGTACACACTTCAGAGTGATCTGTATTTTTCTACTAATGTGACAGACACTTAAATGAAAGAAGTGAATTCACAGCTACAATAAAACAGTAGCCAAGTCTCCCTTACCCTTATTTTATTTCTAGCAACAGTAATAAAATGGCTGTTGATAAAGCTTTTCTTCACTCTTTCTTTTCTCTGTGTTYCACAACCATTTCACAAAATGTTATTTTTGAGAAAATAAAGCAACTTATTTTATTAAATTATTTTTCTTGTGGCTCCACAGTAAGTGATGGCAAGATTTTATGTATTAACTGGTGCTGATAACAACATTTTCTGCTTTGAGAAATGCTTGGATTCACCTAAAGGGCTGAGGTTTTGCTCAAGCATTTAGGATGAAAAGCAGCACTGTAGAAGCACCATAATCACTGAGCACGTGTTGATGATGACAAGGCTATGCTAGTTAGTTTAAAATACCCATGAAATCTGAAACACTAACCAAATAAATAAAGCATGTGCCTATGCATGGAGYATGGGTTTAGCAGTGTTTCTCCATCCTTGTGAAGCCATGCAAACAGTTTCAAATGCAAGACCAATATAGGTGCATACAGAATATACCTGTACACATCTGGCTCCCCAGGGGCTGCCAGAACCTGGGTGTCACTGAGAACCTACAACCCCTCCCCAAAGTCAGTGATGGAAACTGATGATCAACACGCTGAAAGCCAGCCCAGGGCAGGCAGTGCCCCTCAGCCACTGCAAACACACAGGGGCAGCCCCTCAGTGCAGCTGATGGAATTTTTGAAGGACCAGGGAAGAAAAAAGTGTCCTCAGCAGTGTGATTCCAGGAGCACCCTGGTCCCTCAGACCTCTGTGTGTGTGTGTCCTTTGGCTGGACTGCACAGCTTTCTGGTCCTGAGGCTGGACCAAACGTTGCTTCTCAGCTTCCCTCCCTCAGGTGTGAATTCCCATCAGCCTGACTGAATTCCTACAGCATCAGCCAAGCACAACCTGACGATTTCCACCAGAGCCCTTTCGTTTAATCCTTCTGCAGAAAGTGTCGGCTCRGATATTTGTTTCAATAAAGTTATTGATTTCATATCTTCACCACTTTTGCTACAGTATTTTGGGTCAGTAGGCCATGTGGCCCAGCCTCATCCAATAGCTGTCTGGTCAATAACTTAAAAAACCTCAGTATTGACTGCTGGAAGAATGATCATGCACAGAAATGGACCTGACATCMGTCAAACAGATTGTGTTTGGCAACCCAAGGGGGTACAAAGTGAACCTGTACTGATAACTGGGGCAGTCTAATAAAGATACATGTGTCATCAGCTTTACAGCAATTGATTCACTTAAAAATTAAATGGAGATGCGAGGGAAAGAGTCTTTGAGCTGAGCCTGTGTCCACTAACACCAAGATTCCCCTTGGTTTCAGTGRGGCTTAAAATCAGGGGGTAGGACACAACTGATGGCTCACTAAGAGGGACATCATCTTTACAGTCTGGAAATAAAAGTAAGACTAAAGTAAGGCAAAAAGAACATTGTCAGAAACATCAATTTCAAAAATACTTCTGCCCTTCACTCAGTCTCTCAAAGCATTTGGGAAATGATTGTGTGTACTGTGTTTAAACAGCAAGCTGCAACCAGGAACCTGGACTGGTTTCTCTCCTGAAAAGGCAGAGAAKGGTGCTTGTTATCACCTGTGTGATTTTTTTTGTGTCCCTTGGATCCTAAGGTATCCAAGACAGGTGGAATGAAATGCCTCATGGAAACAAATTCTTCTATGCAATAATTAAGGCGCCGGCCTAGACAACTAATGTGGAATAGACAATTGAGTTTTGGACAGCAGAATTGAAAGATAAAACTTGTAATTTTGGGAATCYTTCCCATCCCAATCTATTCTGATGTATTTTCCATGCTAAGTTTATTATGAGAATCTGAGAGCTRGGAATTTTGTTCCCATTCCCTGTTCAACTGCAGGTACAGATTATTCTTCTTCTCTGTGTCTGCAGTTGTTTCAATAGCCAGAAAAATGGGASTTACATCATTTATGGAAAAGAACCATTGTTCCAGACAAACTTCTAGATCTCTTTATGATTTCTTCTCCTTCAATGTGTGATATGTTTATCAAAGCAACGTTATATATACAGCTGTAGTTGTATTSCCATCATCCAGTGATAAAAACAGGAGTAAGTGCTGCTTCCCTGAGCAGATGTTAAACTGGAGCAAGGACTGCAGGTCTGACACACAGCTCTGCTTAGTGGAGAGTGATACCATTTACAGAATGATACTATTTTCTAAGCTAAGCCCAGTGCAGTTCAGTTATAAATAGCTGAGGGTATAGTTCTGTTTGTTATTTCTGTAACTGCAATTACTGTACTGGCTGACACTTGTTTTCAGTGTTCTGGGRATTGTTGATTCACTATAAAGTACAATAAATATTACTCTTTTAACTACTTTTTTTTTTTTACATGTAGGGACAGGACAGGATTATTTGCTGTTAGTTTTACATCTTTTCTGCAAATAATTTCTCTGRTTCTCCCTAATCTTCACAAATGGATGTCCCACTGATAAAAAATGGTACATTCCAAAATGTCACATTATTATCAGCTACTGACTTACCATACTTTATGATGGTTTTTCTTCCCATTTCGAATTCCTGACCAATGGATTCCATAAATTTTTCATCCTGTAGGATTGACAATGCAGGTTCCATGTGTCCGGTGTCCAGTAATTTTCCTAGCACATACACATCAGCCCACATTGTTTGCATCTTCTCCAGCAATCAATCCAACTTCTTGATGAACATTACAGTTTTTAATTTAAATAATTAATTTTAAATTAGTTTTTAATTTAAATAATTAATAAACCATAAATCAATCTGATTCAGACTCCAAGGTTCCTGGCTGAGAGTTCAGGTCCAAATTTCCATGTTGAATAAAGAGCTAAAATGTGAGTCCTAACTTGCATTTGGCATTCAAATACCTAAATCAAGAAACATTTCAGTTGTAGCACAGCAATTCTATTGCTTCTTACCTAAAGCAGTTTTTTGCATCTGTTCTAAATGCAGAGAAAATGATTGCAAAATGCTTCAAWATACCCACTTGGTTTGACTATAAATAAGAGAACATGTTTTCAATCTGCATTTAGGCAGCCTAAAAAATTTCCTTCCCTCCTCCCCAGCATGGAACTGAATAGTGAATTACCACCACTCAGCTGGGACCACGGTGTTGAAAGAGGAGTAACTGCGTGCCAGGCATGCCTCAAACCACTCCAACCCAGTTACAAAAGCACTTCAGGTAGTGCCTTCCACACTCTTACTTGAATGTGCAGGAAGTTTCTCAGTACTGACAGGAGCAAGATTCCAAATATCAACAAGGTCTCACAATAAAAGCATCAGGCAATTTTGCATTCACCCCCTCCTGTGTAAATCAGCTGACACAGCCAGCCTAATTTGCACCAGTATATAGAGCTGCCCCTTGACTTAACTCTCCAGATTAGATCTAAAAGGGTAATCTTTTTATTCTCAGTGT